>VZSF01003776.1:2004-42861 GCA_013398295.1 Chionis minor
GGAGGGAGGGAGGATAGAGGGAGAACCGCCCGGCCCGGGTACGGCCATCGCCCCGAAATACCGTTGTACAGCTCGGCCGGTGGGGGTGGGCCCCGGGGCCGCCCGGCCCCGGCCCGCCGCGGTAGCCGGGCGCGGTGTGGGTGGGTCCTCCCCGCCCGAGGCCGGGGGAAGAGGAGGAGGAGGAGGAGGACGGGGGGGAAGCACCTCTCGGCCCCCGCGGGGGCTCCTCTGGGAGGGGGCGGCCACAAAGAACCGGCCCTTCGGAAATGCCCTTGGCTGGAGCCGGGGTCTGGCGGCCCGGACCCGTCCCGGGCAGCCGCGGGGAGGAGAGGAGAGGTCTCTGGCTGGGAGCCGGGAGACCGGCCCGCGTTTCCCCGGCTTGGTCTAAAGCTGCCGAGAGGGGTTTTAAATTGGCGCAGGGAGTCCGTGTTGTATGAGGTTGTATATGGGGTTTTTTTGAGGAGTTGGTTTTCTTTTTGTGGGAGTGTCTCTTAAAGGGAATAAAATCCTGCAAAGGTGTTCATTCCAAGCCGGGCTTGGAATAAAGCTGATGTGCCCCTGCCGTTCCCACTTATCTGCCACGATTTTCTGATTCTTTCCTTTAAAATACGGGGGGAAGAGTCTGTTTAGTCAGCAGAAAAATGTTACTTGTGGCACATTGCGTTTTTAATTTATATATATATATATATTTTTTTTTTTTTTTACAAAAATGTGTTGCTGTCAGCTAGGCTCTGTAGTCAAAAGTTCTCAGTGAAAGCTATGTAAATGTGGGGGGAAAAAAGCATTCAAGTAGTATTGGTTCATGTAATATTTAAATTGGCGTGTGGTCTTAGAATAGTAGGTTGGTGATCTGTCTTGCATATCATAATTTTTGTGCTCTTTTGATTATTTTAAAGAGCCTAGTAAGATAGAGATACTCCTTCAGCTTCTGATGTAGTCTAAAATGTTTGTTCCCTGTGATGTTTGTGAATGACCAGTAGTTGTTAAAAAGGGCAGTGTTGAAGAAAAAGTGTATTGGATGGCTGAATTCACTTGTCTGAAAAGATAAAAAGAATGGCAATGCTGGGTTTTTTTACTCTTTTTAAATACAGATGATTACCTAGTGAGTTTGACAGAGTGTATGACACCTCTGGTATATCAGTTGACAGCCCAATGAATCTGATCAAAGTTCCCTGCTTCTTGATGAAGAGAAAAGAACTTTGATTTAAGATTTTCCCAAATACTGTTAAGTAGAGTGGGGTTTTTTGTGTTTCTGAGTATCACTGTATGAAACCTGAATAAGTCCACTTGCTGGGTTTTGGGTTTTTGTTTTTTTTGTTTTTTTTTTTTTCTTAGAGTTGGCCATCCAAGAAAGAAAAAAGATAATAAAAACTACTATAGTCTTCTGGTTTGTGGGAGCTACCTAAGATAGCTGAATGCAAGTGACTGTGTGACTCATGCGCTGGCAGGATACAGGACCTCACTGAGATCAATTGACAATTTCTAGCATGCATTCACACTCTGAACTTCAGAGTGCCTGATAGGACACTTCCTTAGAGCTTCTGCATGCTGATTATTACTTGACTGAAGTGAAGCATGTGTATAATCAATACACTTGATTCTCTTCCCGCATACACAACTTTTACATCAGGGTAGCCCTATTGATTTCAGTGGTTTTGTTCTTTATGAGCATGACCATGCAAGCTCAGCGGGAATGATATCCACTTGTAATTTACTGGAGATCGAATTGCATTGCTGCATTCAACTCAATTATATTCATGATGCAGAATACCTATTCTGACTTGACTACTAATGCCAAAAAGCTTCACCAAAACAAAATAAATAGGCAAAAGTGTTAAAATTTGACCTTCCCTCCGTGCATGTATGTGCGTGCACACACACACTCCGCCCCCTCCCAGTTTCAAACAGCCTTTGGTAATAACCTGCTCAGTTAAGAGTGTTACAAAGTTTTACTCACCCTACTGGAAAGGTTTTTGTGCTTCCTCACACAGCTTATTGAATGTTACAGAAGTGGTCTGAAGTGGTTAAATGCTGAGGCTTTCTTGTCTGTTTTCTGCAATTTCAGAGGGGGAATGGTTGCCAGAAAAATTCTGAAAGAAGCAAAACTGGGAGGGGGGGATAGGGGACACCAAACCAGAGCAAACTACTGATTTGCGAAAGGGCAGTTGTACTAAAGTTTCCATGCAGAATCAGGCATACCTTATTTTGAACAAAGATAGTAGTTTTGCCTCTGTATTTTGACATAATTAAAGACTTGCTTGCACACTGATGTAATTGACTGTTTGGTTTAAATGCTTAGCAAAAAGGTTATCAAAAGATGAATAGTAAATAAGGCCATGCATCAGGATAAAACAATGAGCCCTGTATTGCTGTTCTTGGGTATTTGAATTAGGAACAAGGGCACTTTGCTCGCCACAGTGTGGGAAGACAATGTGAATTAATTACTTGTTACTGTTTTCTAGTGCTGCTGTATTAGCTTGTACACGGGTGGTACCAAATTTAGCCAATCATAAATCTTGGCCCATAAATAAGTACAAGAAGTTAGGAGCACATCTTGGAATGTGGAGAAATAATCTTTGAAATATATAGCAATGTGATTAAAGGGCTCAATCCTTGTCTTGTTACGGGGTTACTTAGAAGTTGCAGTACTGTTGTTGGCAATGGTTTAGACTTACCATAACTTCTCTTATCACTTTGGTATCTATGGTGATATCAAACTTATGACCCATGATTACTGTAATTAAAGTGTTTAGTTTGAAACAGGAATGTTTTGTTCTAGTTCAGATTAGCTTTCCAGATCTTCAGAATGGAATTATTTGTCTTTCTTCATGTGTGAAAATAGGAACTGAACAAAGGCATTCTATTTGCTGAAAGGGTTGAAGAGGTGTATGTGGTGGATACTTTAATTGTGTTCCTGTAGTGTTTCCTCTATACCATGTAATAGCTATCTTCATTATTTTCACTGGGGTATCCTGTAAGGGATTTTAAAAATTGTATAGAATTAATGGTGCTTTCCAAGTGAGACACCCCAATTTATTTGTCTTAGGAAAATTGTTTTTATGAAGTGGAATTTATTTGTGCCTTTGCTACATTCAACTTGAATCATCCTCTTTGGTGACTGACTCCAGGTTGGGTATGCAATAGTGATTGGGGAGAGGAAGGATCATTAGAAATCACTTTGTCAGATCTGATTCTTAGGTGCAGGAGCATTTGGGAAGGTGGTGCTGAAATGCTGGCTCCACCCAAATGCTGGAATTTCAAGCAGTTGGGGCTTAATTTTGAGGGGGAGAAATGTGTTAGTGTAACGGCATCTACTTCTAGGTAATGACTTTTTACTCTGTCAAGCTTTCAAACCTGAAATTGGTGTTGGCTTAAACTATTTTTGTTACCATAGATAGTCTGCAAGCTTTGGGCTGAAATAGCACAACAGGACCAAACATTGCCCACAAACATTAACCTGCTCAAGTATCCTGGTGTTACATAGGAAAGACAATGATGCAGAAGTTACATGCATTTGATTTGAACATGACTCTCTGATAGTGTAGGAAGCCTGTGATGTGGAAACCCAAGGGGTTTGTGTTGGGCCTCTAGAAGGTTCTTCAAAATGTCTTAAAAAAAGTTTTAAGGTCTTAAGAATAGGAGTTTCTCATTTGACTTTATCAGATTGCAGGTGAGAAAAATAATCATCTGCTGTCTGACCAGTTGTCTTGCAAAGTGTAAATGATAGAGGAGTTGTTTAGTTCAGTTGTGGGTCTGTATCAAGGAATCAAAATTCTTTGCGATGACAGATAGGTAATGAGGTTCTTGTATGAAAATTTTTCATAGTGGAGGCAGAAATTGACTGTCAGGTTCCTTTAAAATATTAAGATGGTGATCTATTTCTGACGCTGAGTAAGGTAACAGTATAGGCTTTGGGTATCCATATGCACTGAGTCTGCCCTGACGTTTTTGCCAGTGAACCTTAGAGAATAAGGTAGATATTTTCCTGCAGCTGTTTTAAATATCCTTTCAGTTTTGAAAGTGAAATACGTGAACGTGCTTCATGACTTAAAATGTCTCAAGTTGCCTCTTTGCCCACCTTCAAACTGGAATTCTCTTACTTGCTATTGGATCCTTCCCTGAGAGGTCCATGTCACTTCTACGCTGATGATTCAGAAGGTCATAGTGCTTTGTCGCAGTGTCTCACAAGTGTTGAAGTCAGATGATGACTATTGATATATGCCGTGTTTTTGCCAGTTCATGTCTCAGTAAGTGTGAAATAAGAGATGGGTGACACGGGGAAAGAAGAACCTGTTCTCCATCTGTGTGCAAGGCGCATCAGAGGGAAAGTAACCTAGCAGCCGATTAGGTTAAAAAATGACATACTGTGCAAATGGAATTTAACATTCAGAAGTGTCTGCTAAATAACTGTATTATTTAACAAGCTAATTATGGTTCTTTGCTTCCAAACATGACCAATGAACTAATTTGCCTGAGGAGATTGCAATGTGGTAGCAATAACCAAGCTGTTACCACAGTGCCTTGGTACTGCACAATTGCTGAATATATCCTTTATCATGCACTTGCATTTCAGCTGTTCCTAAAAACAAATGTGTTTAACCGTGTGATCATAAAAAGAAAATTGAAGCTTAAATGGTGTTCATCCTTTTAGTTGGTAAGCAGACTGTCTTTTAACGTGGTACCTTGGGGAGGAAGCTATAGGATTAGGTTTCATTGCTTTGCTACAAAGTGTACCTTCCGCGTTCCCTTTTGCACTCCTTATTTTCCACGGGGAAAACTGATTGAATAACAATGTGTTCTCCCTGCTGTGTAACAGAGGAGGAGGGTGACTCAGAGAATTAGAGACCTGGAAGTGGAGTACGACGGCTAAAATCGAGAACAACTGAGGCAGAAACACTGACAGGGCTTCATGGATTGAGAGTTAAGGGGGTCATCTTATACAGCTGGGGAGTTTTCAGCTGGAGCTAGCTACTATTCTAGAAATACATAAAATAATAGGGTTCTGAGGTGGATGGATTTTCTGTGCAACAGAAGGACTGCAAGAGTTGGAGAAAGTGTGGTGATAAGAGCAAAAGGTAATCAATAAAGTGTAGGGGCAACAGATTCTACCATGTTTTGTCATTGATCTGTTACATGGAATCTGTGGTTACTAGTTTTATCCCAGTAATCTGGCTTCTTCCTACTTCAGTTGGTATTTGAGCTTGTTCTCTTCAAACTTCTGGTTGTTTCACCGAGTAGAAATATGTTTTAAATGATTGTTGAAAGATACAACTGGCTGAAATGCTGAACTTTCACTGATCTTAATAAAAAAATGTTTGTTTGATGTACTTGCTTTGAAGTACAGAAGTGAATCCAGTTCGTGATGTGTGTTGCCCATATATAGAGACTGAGATGGAAGTACACCGAACATGAAGATTTGTTTGGTTATGTCCTAAACAGGTACCCAATTTAGATGGTATCTTATCTTAATGTAATTGGGCATAGAAGGATGTTGGGGGGTGTCTGTGGTGTTTTTAACAAATTGGTATTTTACAGCTTTATAAGGTTAATATTGGACATAGCTATTGTAGCAACTGGTAGTGCATGTTTTTGTAAAGATAAAGTGGTTAACTAATTGACATGCAGTCACATCTTCAATATCTTTCCGAAGATGGGACTAAAATCATGTTCCAAGTTCCTCACAGAAAGCTGCATTAGATCTATAAAACCAGTGCTAAATACACATTGAAGCAGAATCCCTTTTATTTGAGTCTACTGTACTCTCAAGTGGTTTAAAGAGACAAAACGAAGTGGGTCACATAATGTATAGCAGTTAATTTCCTTTTCCTGACTGGCTCCATGGCTCTGTCCATGTTTAGCTTGCATGGGTGGCATCCAGATTAGCTTGGCATGGGCACAGACTGTGTGGAGTTACCGTGCCTTATTTGTACTGTACTTCTCCAGAGGTGTCACTAGAATTTCAGTCTCTGTGGTTTGCTTTGCTTTGGGTGCAGTGTGTTGGATTCTCTGATGCTTCATGAAGGGAAAGGGGGGAAATAATTGCACGTGGTGGGCACCAGGACCTGCTTGAATGCAGAAAACATCAAGCAGTCAACTTGCCCTGTTTGCACTGAGAATATTAGTTAACTTGTCAGCCCGAGTCAAAGTTTGCTTGGACTTTGCTCTCCAAACTTTGAGCTGCCTAGTCCAGGTTGGTAGGGCATCACAAATAAACTTGTGATAGATTTGTGCGCAGAGGACGTTAGTAAAGTTCTTCCTAAGAAGTGTGTGGGTTGTTTTTGTTTTGGTTTGGTTTTCTGAATGAGTTGATAATGTCATAGGATGGTCTGGATAGTAAAGAGCTACCAAAGTCGGCTGCTACTTTTGAAGAAGTATTTTGACTTTTGGTGTGAACCAGGTCTTTTTTCTTGAAGGACGTTAGCATCACGTAACGCTTTCAGGTAAATGTTTTGTATGTTGCTTTTTTAGTCTGTTTTGGTTCTAATTAGCTTTTAAAACTGCAGGTATGTGCTGCTGTCGAGGTAGTTTTTTTGTACAGGAAAAATGGATTATTTTTTTTTTCTTGTACTTTTCACGTAACTGTCAATACATTAAAGGGATAATTTCTCTTATTTTCTACTGTACCGAAGCAGTATGTTCATGGTTTTTTATGGGTTAGTCCAATAGCTTGTGGAATTGAGTAGCTGTGAAGTTGATTTTTATTGCTGGGCTTTGGGAGAGGGACGGAAGGCGAATTTCAGTTTGGCCCTGCAAGAGCAAGAAAGCATTGTGTGAGCCTTTACGCTAGGGAAGGAAAGAAGAGCTTATGGAATGTATACAAAATTTCCCTATTGACTCATGCATCTGATCTCAGGCAGGAAATGAAAACTTGTTTCTGTTACAAATGTCATCCAACAGTCAAAGTGGAAGTTCTGGGTCGCTGTTGAAATGGCTACATTGGAGGCAGCTGATCTCATTCTAGTCTGCAGCATGGGAGAAAGTGTCACTTTTAGCTTTCCTGAAGTTCTGTGCTCTTCTGAGCTTCCTAATGTCTTTTCTGTAGGCATTGCTAATATATTTGCTCAAGCTTCTCTTTTGGAAGAACAAATTGTTGCCGAATTGGAGGTTTGTTGACTTGAATTTGTAACTTCTACAGGTGCTGTAAAATTTGCCATATAATTCTTGCTTAAGGTAAAATTATTTGCTTTCTTTAAAGCACTGGTAAAGACTGAAAGCTAGCATGGTGAATGGAAAATTAGATTAGAATAAAAAAAAGGTCCAAACAATCAGTTTTGTAGTTTATTCCCAGTTTAATGCTGCACATAGTATTTTCTTATTAACCGACTCTGTCTTTGCAGCATTGGAGTCTATTTTCCTCTTTCACCATGGAACATATACATGAACTGCTATTTGATCTGGTAGATCAGATTAAGCCCCAAACTAGCAGTAACATTTCTAGAAATAGCTCAGTGGCAAACATTAAAAGCAGGCATTACAAATTGAATAGAAATTTGTCCTTAGTGTATTTCTTTTATTTGCATATGTCTTGTCTTCTCTTTCCTAACCTAAGTGACTAAGTAATGAACAATGTTATTTCCTGTGTTTCTATTTGCGGAAAAAAGAAAAATGTGGCCTCCTTTGTTTTCTGTCTTTTTTTTTTGTTTGCTTGTTTGTTTAAATTGGGGACATAAAGTTTCTGTCTTACCACCTTGCATTTCCATTCCTTAACCACCACCTGTAACATAAAACAACTTGCTATTTTTGTAAATACTTTGACTTTGCAAGCCTTTTGTGTATAAAGTAATTTTCAGAATCTGCTCCCCATACACAGGGCAGGAGAAATTGTGTAGTGGCAAGTTTATTAACATTTAGCTGAGGAGTTAAAACCATGTGTGTGTTGTCCTATGTGTATTGGAGGGTGGAAAACAGGATTGATGCTGGTGTGAGCACTGCACCGAGGAATAATAGATGGATGTTTCTGTTCTCTGTCTCCTTTGTGTCCCTGTGGTTTCTGTTATAAAATAGCAAGAGGAGAGAGAAAACATTGTGTCTTAGTATGTTCTGAGGTCTGAATCTGAGTAGACAGCAACAGCAGGTCTTCCACCCGATTTCACTGCAGTCCATGAGCACAAATCTATAGGAGGAGCTCGAGAGCAGATAAAAGCAGTATCTTAACTGTCGTGCGGATCAAAGCTCTGAATGATCCCTATCTGCTGGTTACATAGTAGTAGAGTGAGAAAGAGCTTAGGCTGGCCTCTGCCACGGAAAGAAGCAGCCCCTTGGGAGGAAGACGTGCAGTTTAGTGTTTTGCTTTCTTTCAGACCTGTCTGCAAGTGTTGAAAAACTTTAATTTTACGGGCAGGTGCTGAAGCCCATTAGCAATTATTTTTAAATTTCTTGTCCCTCCATGACACTTCTGTTGGAGGTCAAGGAAGTCTGAAGACTGAAGTAAAGATCAGTAGTCCTAACGTCTTAGGGTAAGTATCTGCTGCTCCTCTGATAGGCTTAACTTGGGTACTGCCTGCTGTTGGGATCCAAAGTGGGTACGGTGGAGGTTAGTCTTGAAGAGGTTAAGGGAATTAAATAGTTAGGCAGTGTTTCAGGAAAAGTGCCTTATCTTTCAAATGCAGCCAACATTCATAGGATTGTTACACTTATTTCCTTACTTGTTTGTGTTTAAGTAGATATGCAACTTCTGCTTTTTTTTCCTCACCCATTCTGTTCTTTCTGTGTTCTTCATGCTGTAACTGTGTGGATGTCTTTTTGCTCTGTACAATTAGTGTGGAAGTCTGGGAGTGCAGTGTGTTCTTTTAAGTGTACAGCAATAGTGAATTTGTATTGAGACGCAGCCTACTAACTTACATGCTGTTTTGATCTTTAGTATGTATTCAATTCGGTATTTTGTGTATTTCAGATGATAAAAAAGATATTGACCATGAGACAGTGGTGGAAGAGCAGATCATTGGAGAGAATTCTCCTCCAGATTACTCAGAGTACATGACAGGGAAGAAGCTTCCTCCTGGTGGAATACCTGGCATTGACCTCTCAGACCCCAAACAACTGGCTGAATTTGCTAGGTAAGTAGGAAGAAAGGATCTTAAAACTCAAATGGTTTTCTTTTCACTGGTTTAGTTATGACAGTGTTAGGCAAAATAAATGGTAGGCTCAGTATGACTTACTGTTCCATTAAATCATCTTCTAAAACAAGGGACTTAATTCAAAACTGAGTAGCTGATACCGTGTTAAAATGGGGTTTATATTCAGCAGTGACTTCAATGACTTCTGGTCTTTAGTTGTTGTTGGGTAAGACAGGACCTGAATACATTGATGGACTGCATCTTTGACATGATAGAAAATATGTTTCTTGTTCGAGTAGCCTTAGATTGTTCAGCACCAGAGGATCTGAAATACCACATTCAGGGTGTTCAATACAAGAAAGCCAGACAACAATATTTAGTTTCTAAAGCAAACCTACATACCCCTTCTTTCTCACCTGCTTTTTATTTCTTAAGCTGTAGGTCTTAAACTTTTGTAGTGGAGTCCTGCGTCTTGCACTTTCAAGTGCCACTGACAATTGCACTTTCACAATTAGTAACTATACGGCTTGGATTTTCCTCTAGTGAATCAGAATTGTAGCTCGTTTACATATCAATACGTTGACCTGAGTTACAAGGTGACTTTTACTTTCAAACAGAGGTGAAGTGACGAAGCGGGGGAGTACTGAAAGTGTCATGTGTCTCTTCCCGCCCCCTCCCTCCGCAGAGTCCCTGGCTCTGGTACCTAGTGCTCGGGGCGGCCGGTGGCCGCCAGAGGGCAACCCTGAGGTCGCCAGAGCCTGCTTGGGCGCCTGGAAGCTGCAAAAACCTTGCTTTTACAGGGTTTACTCGGTCCCCTTCTCTGTGTGAGTGTGCTTGTAATTACCAAAGGTACACTATTCCACTCAGTGCATGGGCAGCGTTAATGCTGGCGTCTACAAATATTTGAGCACAACTATTAGTTTCCTGTAGCTGCTATAATAAGTTTTTTCCTCATGCTCAAAGCAAAAAGTATATATGAAGCTAGACCCATTTCCATAATTTTCATAATTTTTTACTTAACAGCTGGCTATTCAGAGTTTTGGTGCCCAATTCTGGCACTTAGAGCAGGTGTATGGTCAATTGTTTTTACTCTTAATTTTCAGGTCAATTAGTAGAGGGAGTGGTATGATGCCGATTATTATTGTTCATAACTTTTTTTTAACCACTGGGTTTTTCAGCTAGTTCTTAGACGGTAGGGACTGTTGAGACAATTTCTGGTCTGGCTTCTTGGTTAGGTGGATCTTGGTGTCCGATATGTGTACATAGTCTTGTTTCACCTTCTTGATCTTGCTACTTTTTACAAGCTTCTTCTGTTACCCTTCAGCGAGTTTGTGCCACAGGATTGCCAGTACAGGCTCATCCCACAGTTATTTTCAGTAAAGCCAGCAAACTATGGATTTTGAAGGCTCCTAGTAAGATAGTTTTGCAGGGCTTGCTCCCTGCTTCAGGCTATCTGATTTGGAAACACATCATGAAGATCTAAAACCAGTTTTATCTAAAGTGGTGGGTGGTTCTAGCTATTGATACTGTTGTTACTTGTTTTACTATTGTTGATAAAATGATTATGTTTTCCTCTGAGACCTGCTGAAAGGTTAATACAATTTTTTGTGAAAGAAAATATTTAAACGATACTCTGAGTGTACATAGCATTCTGATTCTAAAATGTTACTTACACGTTTCTGCTCATGTGCTTAGAATGGTATTCCGATTTATTTTAAAACATGCTGAAACCTTTAGTTCTATTAAACATTTAAGTACTAAATGGCTCTCTTTTATTAGGGAGTTTAAATAGTTTCTCACAGGGTATTCTCCATGCAAATGCTAAACGTTTTTCATCAGATTGGTTTGAATATTTGAAATGGTTGCCAGGATTTGAGGTTCTTGAAGTGACCAGATTGCTTCTATCAGATCTGTCTGCATATATATCTTAATATTGTAAAACGTACTGCATCTTTGGATTTTAGTTAGTTTTCTGCTGTGAAAAGAGTGGCAGCTCTCAGTAACTTAAAATTGCCACTTTTTTAAATTCATGGTAGAATGTTCTAGGAAATTCTAGAGCTAGAATTTGTAGCAGATGATGGAAAGATTGAGTTCTATGTGTATAGTCTCTTTTCTGTAAATATATTTCTGTACAGCAGATAAAACGTGATCCACTTTACTCATAAGACAAATGATATGGTGGTACCGTAAGCAACATGGGGGGGACATGACCTTTACTAGTAACAAAGTCGCCCAAAACCTATGAAGGCTTGACCTGATAGCTAACTGTAGATACGTGAAAACTTCAAACATCTTCCATTTAAGAAAGACTTTTTTTTTTCATTTCTTTTTTCACTTCTTCAGTTAGATGACTGTCTAACTTCTACTCATGCCTAAAAAAAGAGGGGGCAGGGAAATGAAAAAGAAAACCATGTTAATTGTATGTTAGATGTTAAATGATTGTGTGTAGCTGAGACTGAAGAATATGGGGGTATTAGAATTTGAATTTTGCTTGTTAAGGTCTTGATTCTCTTGCAATGAAGCATTTTGAAGGGATTCCTCTCAGTTAATAACAAGAATTCAAGCATTGATATGTACCAGCCTATCTTTATACAGATCAATTGTCTTCTTGATCTAGATAGCTGTGTGCAGTATCTCTAGAAACCTTGCATGGCAAGCTGGAAGAAAAAACTGAGTTTACATGTACTGGAATTGGGTTTGGAGGTCCTAGGAATACAGGAACACATGTTCATGCTAAAAGAATGTGTTTATTTAGTGTAAAGTTCTGTGAAAGTTTCAAGCATTGCTGGTTGCTTTACAATTCAGAATTTTGAAATTCTCAGTAGCTGTATTCTGAAAACTGAGCAGCAAATGAAGTTGAAATTGTTATTTTTAAACTTCTTCAGTAGCTTCACGTGCTATGAGTAATGTTTTGAATGACAAATTTGTATTTTGTTGACTTGAAAGAGAATCGTGCACAGTCTGCCTCTAAGGAGGCATGAAGTGGCTAGTAAAATTGTATGCTAAGTGCATTTTGTGCAGTTGAGAGCAAATTATTTTGTGTTGCTTTCTTGTTTTCATTAAGGTAGTTGGAAAAATCTCGTGATAAATGTGTAGAAATCAGCTACTCAAAACCAGTCTCAATTCCCTGTCTATGACCATGCAGCTTATTTTGATTAAGGAAAAATTGACTAAGAAATTTGCGTTGATTCTTAGGAACAAAGTTCTGAGGTTAAGTTTAAACGGGCAAAGCTTAAATTCTAGTGATAACAGATTTCAGGCAAGGTTCTGGAGTTCTCATCATGGTCTGGTTAGTGAGAGGTGAGGCAGGGGTGGACTTGATGCTTGAAGTCCTCTGTAGCTCTGCAGCCCTTTAAAAAAAACCCAAAAAACAAAAAACCACCACACAAAAAACCCACACCAAATAGAAAACCAAAACAAAACCCAACAAACAAATGCAGAACGAACAAAGGAAAAAAAACCCAAACCAAACCAGTACAAACTCCCCAAAACCCAGAACGTAAGACTGTAGTTAGTAATTCAGCATCTGCAACGGCCAGCCCTGCTGCTCAGCAGCTAGGTGGCACTAGCAGAGAGAGCACTTACACTGTCGCTTGTGACACAGTGGTCTTCTGCTTTTTTTAGTGCATTGGTCATTGACTCATGTAGCAGGAATCTGGATCCTTTAACTGGAACTCTTATAGCTTTTCCTGGAAAGGCTTTTATACAGTCTAAAACTATTGAAAACAGTGTGAATAAACAAGCTGTGTCAGAATGTTGTGTTTAGTAATGCATAGACAAATCACCATAAATTATACCTGGTTGGGCAGTTTATCGCCTTTTACAGATTATTTCAGTCTATTGTAGGGCTCATGCATTTTCTCTAGTACGCTTTAAAAATGCAATAAAGAAAAAAATGTAGATTTCTCTTAGGCAATCATATCAAAGTGTGAAGCATTAGTTGTGAATTATCTGTTCAGAAAGAAATAAAACCTAGTAAATTACCATGTTTCCATTTGGTACTTTTGAGTGGGGCTCTGGAAATACCTTCAAGTGAAATAAAATGTTTTGTCTAGATTGATGACAGGTATTTCTGTAGTTAGCTGTGAAGAAGTCGTAACTGCTTGGTAATAAAAGTTTGGGGAAATAGCAGACATATTTCTAATTGGTGCATATGGCACGTTCCCTCAAACAAAGCCACTAAAAAGGATATCGCTGATTGCCCTCTCCTTCTCTCTTACCAGACTGCAGAGCGAACTGGCTAAAACCAGCAGAAAACAGCAATCAGTAAAACCAAAAAATAAGAGGGGAATATGCTATAGGTGGGAAATCGGTACAGTAATGGGTCCTAGTGGTAAAAACTCCATGGTTTTATCTTCTCTTCTGAGCACCTTTTCTGAAGGAGAGCCCTTGTGAGGACTGCCCTTCCTTTCTATCCACTTTCCAAAATGGATAGAAAACAAAGGAGAAGAAACTGCATGAGAGTTTGAAATTGGGCACCCTTCTTAGAAGTGACAAAGCATTGTGGTCACCTACATTTATGACTTAGGCCTCTTTATAAGGTATACACTTTTGTACTGGTTTTGTTCTTGTTACAGAGGAACTTAAAGGGCAATACATTGGCAATTGCTTTACTCAAAGTGGTGTTCTGGGGGAGGGGAAATCTCTTGCTCTGTATCACACCGCAGAGGTCACTTTCTGTGTTTACACATACGAAGTTTTTCATGACTGGAATAAAACTTGTAATTACGTTTTTGCCGGAATCTTGGACTGAAAGAGAACTTTTTACAACATTTTCCTACCTGTGACCAGAGCATGGTATGACGCTGGCTCTCTGGTTGTGGATAGATTCCTCGGACACCTTGCACCACTCCCCTTTTGTCTATTTATCCAAAAGCCAGTCTAGCCAGTTTCAGGAGCCTCCAGCACAAAGGAGTTATTGCAGCAGTGTAGCGCCATGACGTTCGTGTTACTTCTGCCTCAGTAGGGCAGTACAAGGAGAATGGCAGAGAGTGGAAACACATCAGAAGTGGCAGTGCAGCAACTCTGCTGCTAGAGAGTAATTTCCTCCTGTTTTAACTATCCTTAGGGATGTGGCCATCAGCATAGGTGAGTATCACTGCTGGTCATCAGAGACCTCTAGTATGTGTCAGAGGAGTTGCCTGAGAGGAAGTAATGCTATTTAGGTTAGACTGATATATAGAGGCAGGAGAAAGGTTGTGTGAACACAGAAATTTAACAGAGGCAAAAGAGGGAGATGACAGAACAAAGAGGAAATTTTATGCTGTTATTTGGGTTTTTTGTTATGGACTTTGTTTATTCCCAGCCTTAACACTGTTCCTGTGGCTAACTTTTAAAATTGGATTTGTCTATAAGACAATAGTAGGTCGTGGAGATTGACAGAGGTTTGGGGTAGGGACTGGTTCTGTCAAGGTACGGTTCTTTCAGTGCAGCTGGGTAGGTGAAAGGGGGTGGTTAGCTGTTACTTTCTGATACTGCACAGTGACAGAGTTACTTACTTTATTTTGAGGAACTGAGTGGTTTAATACCTGCGATTTTTCACTTGGTCTTCTTTATGCATGGATAAGAGAGTGTGCTTTTATGGAGCTTGTTCTGTGAAGCTATTGGGTTGCATACCTACCTTCCTGCTCCCTCTGCTGTTCCTTCTTCTCTCCTTCCACCCCCCCAATACAAGCTAACAGACGTAGCCTTTAGTCGCAGTGTCCCAGTGCCTTGATCCAAAAGGTACACTTGCTAGTTTTTCCACATTCGGCTAGTCTGCAGTTGCTACTGCTAGGCATGGCCCATCTAAACTCACTGCAGAAATGAAAATTCTGGTCTTGCGGTGTAAATTGACTTTCTGCAAAGGCAGCCATTTCGAAGTTCCACCCAGGTATTAACATGTGTGTCTGTAGTTGTTTTAAATACCGGTATGTGTTAGAGATCTGTTTTTGATTAATGTTTCAGGCTAAGAAAACTTGGACGGAGCTGGTAGAGATGCTCTACTGGGTGGGAGCCAAAAGTCTAACCACCAGCAAGAGCTACCTGCAACAGTGTAATTAAGATCCAGCAGCCCAGGTTCTAGTCTGGTCTCCTTTTGCAGAAAGTTAATTTTAAAGTAAGACCAAAATCTTTTTTTTCTAATACATTTGAATATGTAAGTCTTTAAATTCTTGAGTGATTGTCCATGTGGATTCCACAGCCTTGTGAGCAAGACAGCGTTTTTGACAAAGTGATCTGTCGTGCCTGTGGTGTACGTGCCCTCGCGCCTTTAATCCACGTGTACGAAGGGCCCAGCAGCTTCTTGCTGCCTGTGGCCCCGGGATATAACCTGGGCACTGTGCTGCCTCTTCCTGTTGAAGTGTCTGCTTCTGTTTTCTTGAACAGCTTGGTTTCCTGTGGAACCCTCTGCTTATACACAGTCTTGTTCCGTATTTTAAGGTTAAGTTGCCCACTTTCCATACTTCCAGGAGAAATGCAAAGATTTAAAATCCGCCCCCTTATTAGCTGAACTTTGTTATCATTTTGTAGTCATTAGGGACTAAATGTTTTTACATCCAAGTGTACTGCTGGGCTGGTACTCCTCATGTCAGAAACAAAGCATGAAGATTAAAGAGTCAACTTTTTCCGGAATGGACACTTGGAGTGCTACGTGCCTGCTCAGACATTGAACTAAAAAATGTGAGGGGTATGTTGACGCTCCAGTCTGTTCCATGTCTGACCATCCAGTTCAGCTGCAGTTGGGTTCCTCAAGCTTCCCAACTGCACTGGCCAAGGTGTTTTCCCTCTCTCACTCTACTTCAGCGGCCTGTTACAGATGACACTGTTGCAGCATTTCTTTCTCAAAGACTAACTTGATACCTGAGCCGATATGCAAGAGTTACAAGTAGGATTTAACACAATGCTCAGTGGGGTCTAAACTGTTGCTGCCCACTGGGTATTTACCACATCTCTTATTAGTGATTCCTTTTCTGTCTACTCTCTCCCTTTACGGGTGGTCAATTAAGACTTCAAAACAATAGTGTTTTTACTCACTCTGATGGTGTCACAAGACACAGATCCGTGCTCTAGGAGTTTTTTTCTTTGTTTTTTTGGGGCTGGAGGAATGACTTGGCCAACGTTTGATTGGCCAAGTTGATAGAGTTAGAAGTAAAGGAGGTGGTTTTGGCACCTGCTTTGTCCCCTAAGGGTGTTTGTTCTCTAATGGCATTAAACCATGGTGCTGTGTTCTCTCATGTCCAGTCTTGTCAAAGCATTTTTCTGTGCATCCATTTTGGCATAACAGACGCCAAATGACGGTCATTTCTGTCCCTTTTCCTTTTGTAAAAACCAGAGAGGAGAATCCTGTGCAAAGGGAGGTTGAAAGCTTTCTGTAGGGGTACTGTAAGAAAGCTTTTGTGTGTGCATGTGTTTTCCTATAGCCTCAGTACCGGTAGTGCTATCAGTCTAGAATCTCACTGGAGAGTGTAGTCAGATAATCCCAATTACTTGTTTGGATTTAGGTATTTAATACTTTACTTAAACAGTCTGCATGAACTAAATAGAGAACAATCATTCTGTATTCCAACTGGATTATATAAGTTAAATCTAATCAATAAGGTTATCTAACTTTGGTCTATAATCTTGGAATAAGAAAACATCATGAAGATTAAGATAATAAAGAGGCTGGTCCAGAGGAA
The DNA here is from genome assembly GCA_013398295.1 of Chionis minor. Lineage (NCBI taxonomy): Eukaryota > Metazoa > Chordata > Aves > Charadriiformes > Chionidae > Chionis > Chionis minor. The sequence continues at coordinate 18,719 of VZSF01003776.1, forward strand.
CAGATACAATTTGCTGTGTTCAGGGTGTTTCTGCCCTTAAACTGACAAAATGTTTAGGTACACTGCTGGGATGGTGTAAGAGGAGCTTTGTCAACACAAGTACCTTACACCTGTCATAGTTAGTGTCTGTCAATGCAAGGATTGTTGCATGTGATACTCTCCAGCTTCCATATTTTTGTCACATCTGTATTTTTAACTGTGCAGGAGACTGTGGTGTTCTTCAGTTAGCGCTGTATATATTCAGTGTAGCCTGCAGACGCTGAGCCAGCAGGAGTTTCCTAAGCATCCACTCAAAGAAAAGAACAAGTGCAGCCTCTAAATCCTTGGGTTTCAATGTTGTGTCTGTGAAGTGGTTGTCAAGTGCTTTAGTCCCTATGTGATCACTTGAACTGTGCTGCATCTGCAATACTGAGAGGAGTCAGATAGTTTGAGGGACAAATGATAGCCCACAAAGCCATAGGAGACTTTTCTGTCACGTATCACTCCACTGGCAGTTGTAAGCAGATTGTCCTGGATCCAGTCTTCAGGACTTCTGAGGGAGGTTTTTGACCGCTATTGCCTTAATTCAGCCTCACAAAGCCTTCCATTGCTGTCCTCTCATCTGTCCACATGAAGGAGGCAGGTGAAACGGTGAGTTTCAGCCATACACATAGGAATGTAACATTGCCAAAGGAGGGTGGACCCTGCCTGCAGAGAAACAAATGCTTATGCGGTCAAATTGGAGGGATTTTAGCTTATTTTCTCTACAGCTCTTGGGAATGGTTTTGAATGTTTAGAAGTTGCTGTTTAGCCACTCTCACATCAATTATTAAAAGTGCATGTAAAAAAGTACATGTTGGAAATCTCCTCCCCCAACCCTGTTCTTCCATAGCTGTTTCCAGGAACTGAACTCATGGGAATTAAGACTGTCTTGGATAGCAACAGACTCCTGTGCTTGATGTTAAGAATAGTGTTTCTGAGAATTCTTTTTCATTGAGTCTAGAGAGTACACCTGAAAACCTTTTGTTTAACTTAGATATAATACGTAGCTACCTTCTCATACAGAACTATCTTGTACTGTATTACCAGGAAAAGTCATTCAGGAACTCCCTTAAACAAGCTAGCTCCCCTTCTACAGCAACATTTTGGAATGTGCAAAATCTCATTACTTACCTGAGTCTCCAACTGTATGAGGTGCATTTATTTACACCTACCTACCTCCACCATAAGGTGGAGAAAAGCCATTTCTTTGTGACATTTTGAAGACAGCACTACAGGTTTGAGAAATAAAAATAGGTGATAGCGCAGTGCATTTCTCTGCAGTAGCGTCCACACAGCTGACTCTTCTCTGACATTCAGATGCATTGCAGTTACAAGAGGACTGCTCTAACACTGTATTTGAAACACCTAACACATGCAAGTAGTAGTTTGCCGGGCTTCTTACGTAGTCAATGGAGACTACTTACACCCATAAAATAGCGGTGAAGATCCCTATCAGCAACCAAGAGTAAACAGATGATTGCTTGTCGGGTGCCAAGAGCAGAATCCACGTGTACAGTAGCTTAAAGTAAGAATAATTGCAGTTTCTGTGGTTATAATGGATGTCTGCATTGACTAAGTAGATTCTACAACTTGCCTGCCTTCCCTGCTTCTGTAGAGTTTTCTTCTGAAGTCGTGTGTGGTGAAAATACTGAAGAATGATTGAGGCTACTCTGTCCTTCATGTCCTGGTGCAGGGATGGAGAGGCAGTGAAGACAAACAGGCCACATGGGTACTGGCACACCAAAAAATTAGTTTTCAAACAAAACTTCCCAATTACAGTTAGTATAAGTCAGAAACATGCCCCCCCTTTATTTCCACGTAGTCAAAGAACTAGGAAGGCAGTATTGGATGTCTTACTCTGTATTTGAGAGGTCCTTCTGGAAAAGCCGAAGTTTCCAAATGCCTAATTATGCTCTTAATACTATTACGAAGGTTTTAAACTGAGTACTACTGATGCACATAATACTATCGAATAAATGTGCGTGTTATATAGGCAGTAAGGGGAGAAGAGCTGTCTACTAATGTTTTTCTACTAATATGTTGGCTTTTGTGTTTGTTTTTTTTATCTTTAAGAATGAAACCAAGAAAAATTAAAGAAGATGATGCTCCACGAACGATAGCTTGTCCTCACAAAGTAAGTGAAGTACTCAGCTTCTGAGTAGGTAGTAATTTGTAGACCAGAATTTTGTATTGATATTCTCTCTTGAGAATGAATAACTAAAATATCTTATTGTTAATAGACTATAGTTAACTGTGTTTTAGTTATCATTTTTTAGAGGCTTCCTTAAAAACCTTTCACTGAATAATATATTATTCCCATTCCTTGTCTTAAGGTTAGTGCATCCCTAATCTTCTGGTAACCATGATGCACAGTCCCTAACATGCTGGTTTTACTGTTGTGATTTCCTGCCACCCAAGAATACATACTTGAAAGAATGTTCTGAGAGCTGTTCAAAGTACGTTCCTAAGATCTATATATCCTCTGCTTGGAAACTATGACAGATTTGGAGTCTAGATCAGGAATCAGCAATTTATGGTGCAGATGCCAAAGTCAGCGTTATTGGAAGACTCTGAATTACATTCCACACAGCTGGAAGGTGCATCATCTTGAAAGAGAGAGAGAGGCATCTTGGCGATAACGATTCTGATCCACTGGTAGCTGGGAAGCCTCTGTCTTCAGTAAATGTTGCCAGTCACCTAGATTGGTAGCATCTAGCTTTACTGCATTATCCAGCTTTTGTAGAGCTTCTGTTAGCTGACTTAGTCCGTAATGAAAAAAGAAAAACACAATCTTGCTGGCTTCTGGTCTAGATAAGTGTGAGCCTAAGCAAAGAATCAGGGCAGATAACTAATAGTACACATTAGAGAGCACGAATAGAAGGCTTCTTTCTGACAGCCGTAGTCTAAGGAGCTTGCTGGATCCCTCTTTGTGCTTACATTGATTTCCAGTTCTTGACATTCTACAAGGTCATGTTTTCATTGTAGCATAGTATGTGGAGATAGAGGAACAGTTAGTCCTAACAATACCAAGGATTGCTGCCTTCATTTCTTTGATTTACTTTTTCATAGCCTCAACTTCATCTGAACAGGGGAAAAAAAGAATATTCTGTCCTTCCATTATCTCTCTTCTAGTGTTTCTAGAAGTGTTTGTCCATTTATGACTTCAGTTTAGAAAAGAAAAATATTGTAGAAGATGTAACCGCTCCTCTTGGGCAAGCAGGGGCTTTAAAATCGATGCAGAAAACATTGATGGTATGTTTATTTTGGTGCTGCTTTGCCTCACCCAGTTCTTTTGTGTGCAGTGAATGGTAGCACAGCACTGCTTAATTCAGCCAAAGAAATTCTAGTGCCTGAAGAGCACTTCCTGAAAGTTACATTTCTGCCATTTTTAAGAAATAAGGCGTATTTAAATGTGGTTATTAGTTTTGGAAAAAAAAAATAATTTCCAAAGAGCAAGCCTGTGGAATTTAAGATTAGCAATTGAATGTTCCTTTAGGTTTTGTCGAACTTTATGCCTCATAACACAGTGATGTTGGTAGACTAGTTTTATGTAAATTTAAACAGCATCACTTGGAGTACAAATGGAATTTACGGTTGTTAATAGGATTTTATGAGGTGTTTTGAACCTTGAGGAAGACAAGGTGAAAAAGATAGAGAAAGATTAGGTAAAGAGAGCCACAGGTCGCTGCTGTCTTAAGTGTACTCTGGAATCAAAAGTAGTATTCCTTTGTCCATGCAGCATGGATCCCAGATTAAGTTTTATGATGCTGTATCTGAGTTAATGTATCTTTTGCTTTTAGGTTGAGATGACACTAACTCAGAGATTTTCCTACTTTATTTAGTTGTCCAGTATCACTTTGTAGGTCTAAACTGTAGAAGCAGTGGCAGCCTCTTTATATCTCAAGGTAGTAGTGATCAACCTGCTGCTGCCAATTTGGACAGAGTAGTTTCTGTAAGCTGTTACGTGCTGGAAACCCTCTTGCTCCATTTCTTCTCGGGAAGAAGGAAGAGGACAGAATGTTGGGAGATGGAGTGGTGTGCACACAAATTGGTACTAGAGAATAATCTGTGGTGTATTAGAGACTATATCATGTATTGTAGTATGCAGAATATGGCACACTGAAGAACGTACCATAGGTATCCATGAATTATCATTCTGTCTTTTGTTTTGTTTGGTTTTGTTTTCCCTGAAACTGTAAGTGCTTTTGTTCGGTTTATTCATTTGCTTCTATCAGAGCTGCATCTTCTCCATGATACTGTCCTGGTATTTGTTCGATGGCATATGGTTCATAACGCTAAGTGAGGAGAGGGGTTTGGGATTGGATTTTGGAGGGTGGGTTTGTCAGCTCTTCAAATGATTGGTTTTCTTGGTATTGCTTTTTTAAAAAATAAAAGTAAGGGATCTCCTTTTCAGGGCCAACTTTTAAGAAAGTACTCAGGATATAAAAGCATTTTAAATGGCTGTACTGTAGCAAATAAAACCTTCCTTATCAGAACTAGCTTATCTACTAATTGAGTTTCACTGTTCTTTTTAAGGGCTGCACAAAGATGTTCAGGGACAACTCTGCCATGAGGAAGCATCTGCACACTCATGGCCCTCGAGTACACGTATGCGCAGAATGCGGCAAGGCCTTTGTGGAGAGCTCAAAACTAAAGCGACATCAGCTAGTTCATACTGGAGAGAAACCCTTTCAGGTATTGTTAACCTCTAAGCATAAGTACCACAGTTTATTTGGTGAACGTGCAGGCTGTAACTGTAACCTAGCTTCCATACTTTGGGGGTACGGTGTCTTTTTATGAAATCAGATGGGGCACTGAATGATCGCTGTGAAAACTGGAAGTCACCTGAAGCTCATCAGGCTATTGTTTAGCTATTTTCATGGGCTAGACATTAGCAAATTGTGTGTATGTGGGAGATACCTTCCAAAACATGATGTAAAGTTACCCGCTTTAAAAACGAAGTCTGCGGTTACTACTGAATGAGGAAAATGTCTCTTTCTCCTCATCATCTTTTCAGCTTAGCAGTTGTGGACAACTGAGACTCGGGACTGTTTGCTCAGTTGACTCACGATAATAATTTTCAGTAGTGGGTATTAATCAGTTTTCAGCAAAATGATGGTAGTCACTGAATTTCTTTCCGTTCATGTCAAGTCACGTGAGCTTCTGCCACCAGAGGTCCCCTGCCTACTTCCTATGATACTCCTTATAAATCTTCTTTACAGGTATTCATAGTCTTGAGCATATCTGTGTTCTCCAGTACATGTTAAAGATGTGCATTTTGTGTTGACTTTTTTAAAATAAATTATTCCAGAAACTTGATTTGCAGTCCTAAGGCATTCACTTAGGTGTGTATGCTGAATCTGCTGTGTGGTAAATACAAGTATTTACTGCTAAACATGCTGCCGTTTCTATTGCAAGCCTATCTTAAAAGTAAAGCTGGTGAAATGAGCAAATTATCACTGAGAGGGGGAAATTTTGACCTGAAACATTCTGTTTTCTAGTGCAGCATAGCAAAATACTGTTTCAGATGCAGAGAAAGGTGTTTTTAGCGAAAGCATTTGCTTGCTAGCTGGAAGTTATTTCCCTCTTCGAAAACAGATACACTACTGTGGTAAAATGACCTGAAGTATTCATTTTATTTATAATGCAGATGGCCACAGCTTCACCTATAATAGTCTTTGGCATCTAGCTTTATGTTTGCGTAGTCTAGTGATTGAAAGGAGAATATTATTTTAATCAAAAACGAGTACTATTGTGTTAGCTAACGGAGTATGTCTTTTCCTTTCAACAGTGTACGTTTGAAGGATGTGGAAAGCGTTTTTCACTGGACTTCAATTTACGCACACATGTGCGAATTCATACTGGCGACAGGCCCTACGTTTGCCCATTTGACGGCTGCAATAAGAAGTTTGCGCAATCAACTAACCTGAAATCTCACATCTTAACACATGCTAAGGCCAAAAACAACCAGTGAAATTTGGAAGAGAAAGTTCTTGAACTCAAAGCATCTTACAGGAGAATGAATTGGAAATAAATACGCCTCCCCTTTGTATATTGTTTCTAGGAAAGAATTTTAAAAAAAGAACCCTACAAACCTAAAGGACGTGTTTTGATAAGTAGTAAATAAAAAGCAAAAAAAACCACAAAAAAAACTTTAAGGTGACGTTGCTAAGATGCTCTACCTTGCTCTGTAATCCCGTTTCAAGAACACGGTGTTTTGTAAAGTGTGGCCCCAACCGGAGGGGTCAGTTCATGAACTTGCATCAAAAAAGACAATTCTTTATACAACAGTGCTAAAATTGGACTTCTTTTCACATTCTTATAAATATGAAGCTCACCTGTTGCTTACAATTTTTTTAATTTTGTATTCCAAGTGTGCATATTGTACACTTTTTGGGGATATGCGTAGTAATGCTATGTGTGATTTTTCTGGAGGTTGATAACTTGCTTGCGGTAGATTTTCTTTAAAAGAATGGGCAGTTACATGCATACTTCAAAAGTATTTTCCTGTAAAGAAAAAAAGTTATATAGGTTTTGTTTGCTATCTTAATTTTGGTTGTATTCTTTGATGTTAACACATTTTGTATAATTGTATCGTATAGCTGTAATGAAATCATGTAGTATCAAATATTAGATGTGATTTAATAGTGTTAATCAATTTAAACCCATTTTAGTCACTTTTTTTGGAGAAATACTGCCAGATGCTGATGTTCAGTGTAATTTCTTTGCCTGTTCAGTTACGGAAAGTGGTGCTCAGTTGTAGAATGTATTGTACAGGCGCTGACCTTTTATTAACACCTGATAATATGTACATCCCATGTAATAGAAAGGGCAACAATAAAACAGTGGTCCTAAAGAAAGAATATGGCAGAAAATGATCTCTAAGCACAGTCTATTTTCTTCTGTTGTCCAGAGCAATCCTAGTTCCTCTTGACCTCCCAGAAATTGGAAGCTAAATAAACTCAAGTTTCCTTTACTTTGCATTCAATTGCAATGATTTGTGATCAAATTACGTAGTTGCCACATCAGGTGGTATACCCATACAGAACTGGGGACTGCAGTCCTGGTTTTGAGGGACCTAGACTTCCATTAACTTGAACGGTGGATCTGGGGACTTGGCAGCGTAGTGAGGAGTTTGTAGCGTGCCTGGACAGCAACTAGGTAAAACAGTACAGGAAATAGCTAAATGGGCACCTTGGATTAGTCAGGGTAAGGAGTCTTGGAGGTTTAAATGCAATAACAGTAGAAAGTGGGGGAACGGTAGGGTTTGAGTGATTGTTCCAGAAAAAAAGAAAAATTGTCCTTTTCTTTTGGCTAACTTGTTTGAGTATAATGATAATTTTTGGAACCTCACTGGACACCTCTTACTTCAAAACAGGAACGCAGTGTTCTCAAGTATTTGATGGAGTTTTGGTGGTCTAGCTAAAACTGGTTACTATTCAGTTGTTCAAGCATTCAAAGTAAGAAATTTGCAGATACTGTAGTAAAATGTGATGGATTAATAAACATAATATGCACAGAAATGCATAGTCTTACTTTCTAGAGGGATGTGATATATTTCAATATAGTAAAAAATGTTGTTAATCTTTTTCTGAATTCTGTTCTTACAAGGTTCTTCATATTTTTCATTGATAATATCGTAAAACTTATTTGAGTCCAGTTTCAGTGTTAGTGGAAAAAACATGGGTAATAACAAAACTACATTTAAGAGCAAGGGAATTTTCATCTGTACATAGGTTAAGCTGAAGACTGCAGCTCTAGTCTGAGGTTATTAGGGGTAGAAAGAAAAATGGGGCATTTAATTGTAAAGTATGCATTAGAATTTTGGCAGTATTTTTTTTGTTTTGTTTTATATAAGCAGTTCTTGAACAGGACAGTATACTGAAACTTGTATAGTTATAGTTAAATTCTGTGTACAGTTAAATTAGTGTCTATTCTTTTTGGAAGGAAATAAAATCAGTTCAGTCTAGTTCTAATTGACCCTACATTTTTTCTTAACCAGTATATATGATGGTGTTAGGCTTGCGCAGAAGTTTGCTTTCCTTTGTCATAAAGTGGTACCTGTTTTATTGAATTGCAAGGTAAAAGAGATTCCTCGATGGTGTCAGTACTTCATCCTTGAACATACATTTGAGACTAAATTATTTATGTTAAATACTGATTTGAGGATTAACTGGAAACTGAATCTTGTATTGCCCCTAGTTATATTGCATCTGGTTACAGAGAGAGATCTGAAAAATTTTCATCTAGACCTCAAATCGGTAGCATTTGATACACTCCTGAGTGTAAGTAGCAACACTTGGTAGCATGAAAGATCTGGCTTTGTATCTAGTTAATTACATATTGGGTATGAATAAATACTTGCATTGAGCAGCTTCTGTAAGTTATTTAAGCGCTTAAAGTATAACTGGTACACCTTGTTCTTAAAACATCATGCTTAGTTGATTGCAGACTGCTCCTCGTGGACTTTCAGTGAAGAAATTGCTTTGAGCCTAGAAACCACCGTTGCCAGCGCACTGCCGACAGGTTCCTGCGTTATACCACCAGTTTGTGAGCAAGTTCAGGTAAGGGGAGGAGAGTCTGAGGGATGGGGGGAATGTGGCCAGCCAGTGGCTTTAAAGCTGGCAAAAGGTGTAAGTGCTTACTCATGCCTGTTCGACTGCTCGTTTGACCTTACATTTCATAATACCTCACCTGGTTCTCCTGTTCAAATGGAAGGTCACAGGTTCTGTAGCTGTGTGCCTTTTGGACGTTTTTTAAATGGTAGAACTGACTGTAGCCTGTTCCAGCTGTGTCTGTGGTCTGCTGGTAGCAGCATGTCCTGCTTTCTATACAAGACAAACTGAACCTCAATACTTACTACTTGTGGAGAGTGTTTTTCTTGAAAAGGCTGTAGGAAGAGCCCAGGTACAGATGTGAAATACAAAAGTGAATGGATTCTTAGTGAAACAGAACTGAGAATTCCTTCCTCTCTGCCAGCTCCTCAGCTGAACTTGCATTTCGCTTTAGTTATCGTCTTTGTGAAGAGGTTCACTGTTGAATTGAGGTAGTGCAATTTGACACTTTTTTCCCCCCTACAGTTGCCATAAATTGTTGATCAACAAAGCCAAATACTAAACACGTTCTAACAACGTACCTTGTCAGCAGTAACGTGGTGTTACAGGCAGACAAGATCCTTTCCCTCTGTAAATTCCACAGTAAGTAAAAAGCTAAAGGAGCAACCGTTAACAGAAATGGCAAAATTACTGAGGCTCTAAAATGTTTGAATAAAGCCAATCCCTTCAAAGTGCTAGATGAAGAGGAATGAAAAAAGTGGTGATAAAAGGTGTTTTCACTTGGTCATCACTGGCCCTAAGGTGCTCACAGGATACTTTATCAGTGCATGCTTTGGAAAAACCGGGACTGATTAGTCTTTCTACTCGGTTAAGATGGACAAGCTCAAGGACAGTATGTGCTGAATTGCGTTCTTCAAATTCTGGTTCCTTAATGCCTTGGAGAAATGGAGAAAAATGGGTATGTTTGTCAGGGCTCCTAGACAAATCAGTCTAGGAAGTCTTGGCAGTTAAGGGGTAGCTGTTGCTGATGTTGGTTGATCCAGTTGTTCAATAATGATGGCACTTTAATAAGTTTTTCATCTCTGTGACACCTTTCATAATTCTGTGTTACAGTGGCTTGAGAAGAGGAGGACAGTGAACAGTGTTTGTGCTAGCATCAAGCTTTGACTTCTTAGTAACTACACTAATATTCCTGTATTGCTTAAAGCTGTGGAGAAATCAAAGGTCCTTCACAAGCTGCAGAACATGAGGTGGATTTCAAAACTGAATGTTGGGTGTAAATTTTGCACACAGGAATAAAAATAAGAATTGGACTCGGGACCAGTACGCTCATTCATAGCTGTGTAAATGGAGTAGTTAAAATTTAGCACTTTCCTTGGGAAGAGTGAAAAGGTGACTTCTATCAGTGTAATTTGGTGGTCCCAGGACAAAAAAATGGGAGAGTGATGTGAGGAAGAGGGTGTGAGATCCCACTGTAGAATACAAGCAGAAACATCTACGTAGTGATCCATAAAGGTGCAAACAAATTAGAGGAATGCATGTACTTGTGTTATCACAGGACTCAGTCCTCATTCCCATCATAGGAATTGATCTAGTACCAACTTGCAAATGGCAAAGTGTGAAGGTGGCTTTACAGCAATGCTTACGTGCCACCTGGATGGATGGCTACTGGCTTTGTTTTGTAAGGTAATTTAATCAGTGGTCCTTTACTCAATTTCATTCTCTTTACCTAAATTAAACCATCTTAGGCAAGTTTGTGCGTACTCACAATCACATTATTAAGGCAGTTTTGCTTAGAATTTTTTTCAATCCTTTCATTTCTGTGGGAGTAGTCTGGAGAATATTAAATTTCCTTTTGGAGAAAGCATGTCAGATTTGGTGTAAGCGTTCACATGAATTTTTCAGGTCCTTGCTTTCTCTGAAGTAGCAGGAAAAACACTGTTTTGTTGTAGGCAAATGAGTAAGATCATTTATAGCAACTGGGGTTTTTTAGCTAACTGCAGTTTCAGGGTTTTCTTGAGTCTTCTGGTATTTTTTTCAAACAGAAAAGCTTCAAGGTTGGATGCTGGTTGGATATCATGGCCTCTATAAAGTATGGGCATAATGTCCGTCTTGTGAGCTGCTGTTCTCACCAGGTTCCTCTGTAAATTGGAAACTTCAGGAGCAAGCCTGGAGTTCTGTAGAAATGTTGGTCAGTTTTGGGAAGGAGAGAAAGGGACAGCAAGTCTGTGGGGTCTTTGTGGGACTTTTGGATGCTTCTCTTGCCACCGCTTTTATACAAAGTGTTCTTGTGGGTTTAAGTGTGACTTCTCTCTCATCAGGCTGATGCTGGGCAGCATCTATGTCGATGCTTTATTTCTGTCCGTGCAGAGACTCTTGAACAGCCGTCTGCCAGGAGGTGGCGGTGAATTACCAGTTTGTACAGTGTGACCAGCAGGCAGAATAGCCGAGTGTCAGGACGGTCCCTTTGAGGTCAAGTGCGTGTAGGGTGTCCTGTGGTGTTCAGTAGCTCTGGAAAGACTTGGAATGTCAAACAGCAAGTTCGCACGCACCAGGGCAGGTGAATAACAGGTACAACTGCTGATTTCCAAGAGTGCCAAGCTTGTGGATTCATAAAAAGCATCAGCAAAGCAATGAAAATAAAGACTGAAAATAAAAACCGTTGCATGTGGCATGGATCATATATTTTTTTAGGGGATCCATACGTTCAATATTAATATCAAATACCTTTAAAGAGAAGTGTGGACACGATATGTATTATTAATGTATGTGCTTTCAACAGCTATTTTGGTGAGCTGGTAGACATGGACAACACCAATGCTTCACCCCAGCAGTGTCTTCCTAAGAAATCCAAGGTCACCTGAGGCAGTTGGGGACTCACCGTTTGACTTCCCGTTGGGGTGTTGCTGCTCATAATGTTTGCAAGACCATTGCAGAAACTGCAGGACAGATGTTGCATCAGTCCTGGATTGCTGCTCTGTAGGGAATGAAAGAGCTGGAGTAACCTGGTTCTCTCTCTGGAGCAGGTCCACAGTAAAGGTGTATTTCAGAGGGATGTTGTTTGTCAATAACAGGTATATTTTTGAGATAAATCGTAGAGCAGAGTGAGGCATAAGATTGACTTCTTGTTAAATAGTGGAAAATCCATACACAGAGAAGCTTGGTGACTGGATGATGTACTTCAGGTGAAGCTCATCTCAGCAGTCGATTGCAAGACAAATTGTAGAAGCGCCTGTCTTACCTAGTTAGTATTTTGATTTAAGGACTCCTAGTCAGATGTCCTTCAGAGCTGCAACATGCTTGCCAAGGACCTCACTAATGTTACCAATTGCAATTTTGGCTTGCAGAGTTTTTGATGTGGGGCATCACGCGGCTTGTTTTGACTTATTTGTCAACATGATTCTTTTTTCTCGGCAAAACAGAAGATTTGGCCTTTCGATACAGAATCCTTCAGTCTTAATCTTCAATCTTAACGAGTGCTTTGAGTGAACTTCCAGTGGATTTATATGAATCCGATGACTCCCATAGCTTGAAAAGGCATACAAATGCTTATGGTTTGGAAGTGGATTGTAAGCAGAAATACTATGGCAGGTCTTCAGGTTTTCCTCTTGTGTGTTTTGTTTGTTTGTTTTTATTCTTTACTCTTGCATAGGTTAGGGATAGGAGATTTCATCTCAATGCTTTCCAGAGTGTGAAATGAAAGTGTACAGCCTCTCAGTTATGAACTGGCAGGGAAGCAGATACCTGCCTGGAAGAAATTAAGGGTGAGAGAGTTATTTTTGCTTTTAATTCCTTTAATTGCAGTTGAAAAGCTTGAACTTTATTACTTGCCTGTTTGAAAATTAGCTGTTGTATTTTCACTTAAGGAAGAACCTACATGAGTACACAAGGAAGAAGGTATGTGGCCTGGTTGATTGCGGCACTTGAGTATACCTCATCTAGGATAAATCTCTGCTTAAGACAAGCAGAAAAGGAATACTCATTTTCTTTCATAACTTTAGCCAAGTCAAGTTACCGTAGCAACAATTCTTCCTATTTTGATGTATTTAGCAAAAAATGCAGACCGTGAGGTCAAGCTTCCTTAGGGTTTTAGTGTTTTATCGATGGATGTGTACATGCTACAACTCTATTTTACCGTTAGTGAAAAACATGGAGGGTTTCTTTCAGTAAGAAAAAAGCAGTCATGGCAAAATGTAACAGAGAATGATACCAAGAAGCAATTTAAATGTCAGATGTAAAATTGTAATATACTTGGAGAATGTTTTACGGATGTTACAACTTGCCTTTCTTGCAGTTATATCAATGCAGCCTTGCCGTGCTTGCTTTCAATTTATTTATTTATTTGATGAAAGGTATAGCTTAAAATCACATTCTAGGTCAAATCAGTTAAAACTGATAATAAACTATGAGTAGACAAGTTTTTAGTGTATAGCATATGTACTATTGTGCATATTATGTCACCAATAGGGTGGTTTTTTTTCCTGTTAATGATAACCATTTTTTGTAATTAGCAAGGACACCACCAGTAGAAAAATTGCAAACCAGTTGCACTGGCAGGATGAAAATGGCTTCTTTGTCTCTGCTTTCCTCCCCCACTGTCCATGAACATACAGAAAGTTCTGACTATTGAAAGAAGCGGTTTGCTTCCTCGTGGTTACAAATTCCATCTCCGCTAGGTTTGCCCCAACGAGTTTTCTGGTTCCCTACTGTCTTGCTGTGCTTCCCAGAGTCAAGGGGAACCGCGGCCGTGGTGTTTGATGCGGCACGTTGCCTTGGGTAAGCTGCTATTTTCTCTGTCTTCCTGGGAGAAGAGGGATTTAATAGCACCTTCTGCTGATCTAAGGTTTTTGGCACACTTCTGGGCTTTAAGTTGTTCTTATTCACAGATCAAAAGTCTGTCTAACAGCAGCTGTTAACACCTGCTTTCCAGCATAATAATAAATATATTTAATTTCACAGAAGGAACACATCTCTGCAAGGTCAACTTTTTACACTTATGTCTTAGTAACTTTCCCAGTATGCTACCTGTCGTGCACCTGCAGTGTACAGGTTTTCACCCCCTGAATGTCTTGCTGCTTTTTCATGTGAACTGTAAAAATGTTGTGTGGAGAAAGGCAAGGAAGAGAGGACAGAAAAAAAAAATAAACACTGCCATGTTGCAACTGCAGACATGATAAATGAACTGAATTTCACCCCAGTAGTTTTACTGTAATAACTTCTTTTAAAACTTGGAAGGGTTGTACCTGGGTGCCTTTTTTTCCCTTTTGTCCTAATTGTGCTTGTTTGTGACTGCAACTCGTAACACTGGTACGACCCGTCCAGTAGCACCCTGGGTCACAAGAAAGAGTAGAGTGTGGGGACTTGATAGGAGGTGACTTTTGCTTTCAGTGAGTTTTACCTTCTTACTCCCCTTGGCTTTTAGAGCATCTCCTACCCAGTGTCATGATGCTTGCCGGGAAGGAGGATCTGGGGAGGCAGGATAGAGTTCTGTCTGACTTGGCTAATTTGCTTGACATATTAAAAACCTAGCAGGAAGGAACTGAATCATGTTTTAAAAGGCTGAGGCTATTGTCTAGCTTGATTTAGTAGTTGTGAGTCACACAGATATCAAGCAACTAGCATCAGACTAGGTTGAAAGCTGGCTTACCCTCCTCATAGGATTGTGGAGTAACCTCTGGTGTCTACTACTGACATTTCTTTCAAGTTCCAGATAGAGGAGTTTCTGGAGAGTGTTTTAGTAAATACTGCCAATAAAACATTGCATAGCCCTTTCTGATTCAAGGATATTACTACCTTCTAGTGAGACACTTTGCCTGTTCCAAGGATTTGTTTCTGTGCTGTAGTTCAAACACTGTTGCTCCTGCTGAGAGAACACAAGGTACTTGACTGGAACTGCCCCTGGTCACGGTTAGTTGGAGAAGTGGTGGCCTTTCCCTTTTCTGATCTAGTAAACTGATGCTTGACAGGTTGTTTTTTTTTCGGTCGCGTGTCTCTGCCCTTTAAGAAGATGAATTAGTGGAGCCGGTACCTGAAATAACCTCTCGGCAGCAATAAGAGGTCTTTTTCAGAGGTCGTAATACAAATCATCCTGCTTTTCCTGTGTGGCTTTTTATTTGGAATATTGACATTCTTTGGACTAGTTGTGCTGTCTAAAAACAAAAAAATCTAGAAAGGTTTTTGGTAAACTTGTGCCTCTTGGAGCCAAGCGTTATTCTGACTCGGGTACAAACAGTGCTGTTGGCAGAATGGGTGCTCCATTCTGATGTGACTCCACGGGGACCCCGGACTTGTCTTCTGCCTTCTGCAGCTGTACAGCCTCGGTGCTGATCAGCGCTGCTTAAACCAAATAAATGCAGAATATGAAGGGTCCGAGCGTGCTGCCAGCTCTCTGGCTGTAATAACAAATCCTGTTCTCTTAGTACCTGTAATATCTGCCAGTGAGGTGCTCGCTGAGGAGATCAATTTGAAGGAGTGAGCTCAGGCAACTTCCCTTCTTTGCTTTGGCAACCTGATGGATTCACTAAGCTAGAGCAAGTGGTGCATGGAAGGCAGATGGGGAGCAAGTTCCTCCAGGCAGAAGCCAGAAACCCCACCCTCTTGCGAGCTAGATTTAACACAAGGAAGCATCTGAGTAAAGCATAAGAAACTTTAAAGAACCAAAGTCAAAATTTTTAAAAAATTTATTCCCTCAATTTTATATACAATAATTACAGACTATTGTACAAAGGTGTAACTGGTCTTTGCTGTGAGTTGTGCATATGCAGCTTAGTAGACAGATTTAACATTCAATTTGAATCTCAGTGCAAGTAGGCACTAAAACATCCAACATACCTCCAAGGTATAAAAAGACATACCAGTTTTACAGGTTTCTCCAGCATATTGTGTTACAGTGCAAAATGCTATGAAATAAGGTTTCTTTAGAAAATTCATATAAATTAAACACATATTGCACTTGTCCCAACCAAAAGTGTAACAAGCTTTACTTACTGAATGAGTCTTATCTGTTTTAGAACATTCCTCACAGATGTGCACTCCTTCTTCCTGGCTATTTGTGCCAAATATGTGTAGCTCTTATTCCAAATCTTAAATAACTGTTTATAGCTCTTTGACTAATGCAATCCCTCTTGAACAGACTGCTAAAAAAAAAATCACAGCGGATTAAGGTAAAAAGAAAATTCTCCAAATTCCTTTTCAGTCATCTTTTCAGTAGCACTGTAACTGAATACATAAAAATCAGCATTGTTTAAGTTCATAATGCAAGTGTATTGAACACCAGCCATTTCAGACACACACACCCCTATTTTCTGGAAAGGTATAAACCCTCCAGTTCTAAAGACATACATATTTCTACAATACTTCAAGCTGCTAAGCTAACATTGCAACCACGAACAGGTTGTGCAATACCACAGGTAGGACTTTGACTTCTGTACATCACTGGCTTCTGTGCTGGGAGAAGTGTTGGAAAGTGGCATTAACTTCAGAGAACAAAGTCTACTTGGGCTCAATTTAGTCAACACGATCCGTGCACCCACCAAATGAGAAATCGAGGTCAAGGCAAATAACATCAATTTTACTAAATTTGAGTTTCCCTAAATCCTTACAAGCCTTGAGATTTAAAGGAACAAGTGCATATGAGTGCAGATGCTAACTTTGTGCTTCAGACATTTATTCAAAGCTGAAAGGTAAGGGAGTAGCTTAGGAACAAATGTTTTTTTATTTTTTTTTTTTTAGCAAACCAGTATGAACAAAGTTGCTACTAAAACCACTGACATATAAAAGCAGAGGAAAAGTAAAACACACGACTAGCTGAATGCTAGTCTATGTCTCAAAATAGTTCCAGGGTTACCTGCAAAATGCCTCCAACGTTTTCTTCCCCCTGTTTCACCTTTGAGAAGTGTACTTACTCCTGTTACATACAAAAAGAGCATTTCTCTTCTGAAAACATTTCTGCATTCAACTCAACTCAGTCATTCAGCACACGAGTGGAAGAAAACCTGGTTTCTGGTACTACGACATTCTCCAGATCCTCTCCTGGAGCCGCAACAGTAGCTGTACAGTACTTGCTGAAGGCAGGTCCCCGTCTTACTTGGATACTACTAGATATGAAGTCCTTAATAAGGCAATATGCTGTTTATACAAGTAATGACATGAAATCCTAATCTGACACATTTAGGAATTCTTTATACAGGTAGCATACATTTACACCACTTGTGCGAGTCAAGTGTTTAAAAAAAAAAAAAAACAAAAACAAAAAAACCCACTCCACCAGCCAGGCATTGGATGGGGGGAATGAACGGGTAAGGTTCACAAACTGGAAGGCTGCTGGATTACTGGACCTGGTTCACACTCACGAAGGTTGTCGTCTGACCTCATGTACATTAGGAACACGGTGACGGTAGCAAAGGTAGCCGCGTTGACAGGAAAAGCACGGAGAAGCGTGGAAGTAAGACCCCTTGTGAACACCCTCCAGCCTTCGTCGTGGTAACTCTTTCTGACGCAGTCTAAAATGCCGTTGTACTGTGTGACGCCTCCGACGCCATCAGCCTGAAGCCGGGATTTGATCACATCCATGGGATAGGTGGAGAGCCAGGACACGATTCCCGACATGCCCCCGGAAAACAGCAGTTTGGGAATAACGTAACTGTCTTCAGCTTCACAGCCTAAATACCTGGTCATGCAGTCATAGGTCAGGAAGTAAAAGCCAAAGCTTGGAGTCTCTCTTATGAACGTAGAGACCATGCCCCTGTTGATACCCCTCAGCCCTTCCTTTCGATAGATTTTGATCAAACAATCCAGAGAGTTTTTGTAGTTCTTCATTTTTAGTTTGTATTCACCTGTTCCTTGAAGCTGCATTCTTGTCTTTGCCAGCTCCATGGGACAGCAGATGATGCACTGGATAGCCCCTGCTGCTGACCCTGCAAGGAACTGGTTTAGAGGAGTGTCTTTTCCAAGAGCACGAAGCGTGTTTCCTTGCACACCGAACACAAGGGCATTAATGAAGGTAAGCCCCATCATTGGTGACCCAATACCTTTATAGAGTCCAAAAGCCTAATGGAAGAAGGAAGGAAAAATTCTTTTTAACAGTGGTGTTGATAACCTCCTGAAACTGTGCAGAACATGGCTTTTCTGGCTCTCCGTTGTGCCCTGATTTTCTAACAGTGGCTGTCTTGCTTTGTAATAACAATTTCATCACTGCCTAGGACACAAACATCTAAACACTTTTAGCAGTGCAAACATATATTTGAACACATTCAGAAAATAGGCCCTCCACAGAAAAGCTTCCTGGTAAATTTTATACTTTATTTTTTAAGTAGCTAAAAGCCTAAAGCCACCCTTTTAGTTATGGTCTTAAACCTTCAGCACACAAAAAAAAACCCCTCACCAGTTTCTTCATTCATTGCTCAGATTGTTTGGATTCTCGGAAAATTAGCTTTTCAAATAACACATTATCCCATTTAAAAAGTTAACATCAAAATATCAACTTCCAACTTAGTGATCTTCTTTGTGAAGTGTCTGGCAAGCTCCTGACAACAATATGTGCCTTATGGTCAGGTGAGGTTCAGAGTATGCTTATCTCTTGATCTTCAATACTTCAAGTAGGTTTTTTAACACCTTTCCCACCCTTCTGATATATGAAGATACAAAATACGCAAAGCATTCATTTGGTACTTACAGATTCTTGCTTTATAATGGACTGAAAGCAATGGAAGGTCCCACGGTAGAGAGGTTTCTCTACATTTTGAACTTGTAGACGAACCTATAAAAAGTTGTATGAGATACTGATTTGTATGTCAAGAGCAGCCTAATTGGTAAACTACTGTCTTGTACGTATATGCAGATTTGCTATAGCAATGAATATGCAAGAGCACAAACTGGACACTGGAATGCCATATCTGGCAAAATAATTTAAAAATACTCTGTCAGTGTTTAGAATTGATTTTGGGGGTGAAAACATGGAGGGAGGAGGATTATCAACTTATTGTGAATGTTACAAAAACAGTATGCGGAAGTACAACAAGGTACGCTTATCTAGAATTTCAGATTAAGTTTTCTAGTACTGGCTACAATAACCACTTTCTTTAGCTGCCAAGAACATACTCCTGTTCACGCTAAGGAATATCTGTACAAACCTGATAGAATTTTATAAAAATGTATTTACAAGTCAAGCATGAAATAAAGGGAATTTTAAAAGGATGGAAACTTTCAACAATTTCTGGCCACCAGACTTGGGTCCCTTCACTGAGATCTGATTTTTTTTCAGAGGGTGGCTGGGAGGTGACTCTTGAGGTGTCTTACTTTGCATAAGGAAAGGCATAAAAAGCCTCTTGTCCTTTTAAATTTTAGTCTGTGTTTTTTTTAACCTGCTGAACACAAACAATTTGTGAGGGTGTGGCTGTTTCAAGTCTTTAATACTAGTAATCAATTAACTTTTCCAAAACTGAAACAGTATGTTCTGCTGGACAAATAGATGCTACTGTATCTGGTGACATTAGGAGACAGGCCTTTTTTCTAGATGTTACTTAACCTTTAATGGGAAACTCCAATTCTGTTTTTTCCTGCTAACTTGTCCTCAGCACACTTAAAACAAAAAAAGTCTCAAAGCTACCTAGTCCATGCAAAGCCCTACACTGCAATAAATGCAATAAATTGGTTTCACTGGATTGGTAAAGCTAGAAATCTGTTCTTTGATCTCCAGCATGGAGGACAACAATGTCCCTCGGAAAAGATGCTTATCAACCATTTAATGCTGCTGCTGCTGCAACTCCAGGGCAAAAAAGCCCTCAAGATTCTTATTCTGAACAAAATAAAAGATTATCAGGTCTGTCTGAAAGATTCCTGACTTTAAAATCTTTTTATCATTGTTTGCCTAAAGCGATACTATACACCACCACAACAATGAAAGACCAGCACAATGATGTGGGTCTAGAAAAGGATTTGTTAAAATTCTATATTCAGGTAAGCTTTCTTTGAGGCAAAAAATGAATTATTTATGGTTTCAGTATTTTTTTTTTATACTCCTTCAGCCTGTCATTTTGTGCTTTGTAAATCAAAACTTCAGTTTTCCATGTCCTTTTAGTGTCCATGTTGGTGTACGCTAGCCAGACTGGGAGGCTGAGATCACCTCAGGTCTTCTTGAGGTGGAACAGGGTTTTAACACATCTTAACCTTAAAAGTGGGCTTATGGTAGGATTCGAAGAAAATAAATCCTTTGTTACTCAAAGTGATGTTTGGGGGGGTAGCCAGATTGTTAAAACTGCTTAAGAAGCAGACCTACGAGCACAGTCATCAGTCTTAACAAGCCCTCGGAATTGCACAAAACGAAGGGTTTACTCCATTTGTAGTTCACTTATTGTTTCAGTCCCCATCTGTGAAGTCGGGGGACTGGGAGAATTGCAGCTTAGGAATCTTCTCAGCTTTTTTATACCTTGCCTTTAGTAGTTTAGAATTAGTCGTTCTCTGTATAAAGGTTGAATTTCCTAGTGACATACAGCTTCCACTATTTTTGTCCAAGTAACTTGTGAAATAGTGACCAATTAAGTCTTGTTGTCGGATATGTCAGGGTACTGACGCTCCAGGTCTAAGAATGAAAAATGTCTCTCATTTGAGCACAGCGCTGATGGCAGAGGGGTACCTGCGTTAGCACACTGCCTGGTAAGGCAATGAAAGCACGTGAAACGCTATTTCCTGAGTATTAATGCCATATTCAACAAGCTTTTTAGTGTGTGCAGCTAGAGGAAGGATAAACCATGTGCAAAGTTTAAAATCATGTGCCAGATATTCTTGCTTCCTTCTTATTTGAAGCCACTGTTACTAAGGTTTTTAGGTCCAATAGCAACACACTGTAATTTCACATCGCTAAAGACTTGTGTTAAAGGTACTCTAAGCAAAAAAACCCCAAACCACCACACTCCCAAAGCAGTCTGAACATTTAATAGTGGACAAAATAAGTGATTTCAGAAGTGTTTGAGCAATGAAAATGCCCTCCAAGGATATGAAGTGTGTAAGACCTCAGCAACAGTGTGCCTGAAATTCAGTTTTAGAGCCACTGTGTGTGCAGTCAGAAACGCATACCAGAAAGAAAGTTCAGAATAAGACTTTACATTTATTTAAAAAAAAAAAAAGGGATATTTACACCCCGCTCCCTCCATGCCATAGCTGTAGAAGAGGGACACATCAGTTTAAAACTAATAAGGGAAAAAGCTTCATAAGTCTTTTAGGTCTTTATTTGAACTAATACATTTGGGAATAAATTAAGACTGAGAGAAACAGAAGTGTTCACCTGGGCTATACTTACTAGGTAACTCTCCCGTGATGAGGCTTATCTGTCATCTACAACAAAGTAACACTTTTGCTGTTAATGAAGACAGCCCCTAGCTCAGAAAGTAAAGGCAGTTAAAAGCAAAAAAGCAATTTTATACATTACATCAACAAACCAGGGATAAGGAGTTTGCCAGTTCTGAGATTGGCTCAGTTGTGGGTTTTGCAGGGCGACTTTACCGCTTCATCTCTCCCTGTGTGTCCCACCATCCCCCTCCCCACTGTGTGAAACACAATCACCGGCCAAAAAGAGAGCTTAAAAGCCAAGACAAAAGTAAAATTGTGGCTTATCTAAGCAGCTTTCCCATTGTTCAGTTATATTAAAAACTTACAGTCTAAGGTGACTGCCAGCTAGCCCTTTTAACACTGCGGAACTATAAAAAGGGTTAATCCTTAAAGCATATACATACACAACAAGTTATGCAATGTCTTTTTGGTTTTGTTTGGTAGTTTTTGTTTTTTCAGTATTTTTTTTCCCCCCCAAAGACTGGTTATAGTGTTAGTTTTCCCACATACAGTGGTGACTAATAACACAAACATTAGTATTTTCTCTGACAAAAAAAAAAAGTAAATGTTTATACCACCTTTTAGTGGGTATGAAAATATAGTGTGCCACACTGGATTTCATAAAACATTTAAAGTCATCCAGAAACAAATGGTTTTGCTCTATTGTAAAGCGAGATGCTTTTTCTGAAGCCAACACGTCTATTTTTGCATTAATACATCTGCTAGAACTAGCAGGGGAGCCCCAGTTTTGCAGACACTTAAATATTTAGTTTCGTGCACTAGAAGCTGTTCCACTTTAAAACCAAAACACCCCCACACACGCTTAACTTTAGCCTGAGCACAGAATATTAGCAGTTTTGATGGCTTCAGGGAAATGACCCGTCAGCTTCAATTAAGCATGTAAAACTTGGCAGAATGGAGGTGGGAGAAAAAGACAGCTGGCCCTCTACCACTGTAAAAAAAGTAAATAATGTGCAAGTCTAGATAGTACCATTCCTGCAAATATATACTACAATCAACTTGATTACTTAACAGTCAAATTTACCATACTCTGAGAAACATGCATACAGTTTTTGCTGTTTGAGCAGCTTGCACTTGACCGGCCAGGACTAATATCTGCTTAGCTAGGAAAATCTGCATTGAATTAACCATGTGCTAGAATACAGAATATGGTGATAAGCTCAACAACACTATCAGCCCTTTGCATATCTAAATTCAGCAAGGTAGAGGTATTCCAAATATAGCTCTTGCGGGTGGCATGCTGTCTGCTGCAGTCAAGTGATCCGGTGTATTAATTTAGCAGGGGATATATTGGCATTCCCTTCTTCTATTCTTCTAGTGCGAGCCTTTGGATAAGGCTGCCAAGAAGGGACTTGTCATCCCGTTCTGAAAAATGGGCTTGGACCCCTGGGCATCCTGGCTGAAGGGCCCTCCAGGAGATTTCAAACTTTATCTCGGAGGAAGTCTTAGCTACCCTCGGTATGCATAATTACATACAGCTAAGTGACTCTCAGAAAGTCAATTTTAAGTTGGAAAGTTACGAAAATATGTAATGATGATTAAAGGGAAGAGAAAGCCCCCAGACAAGCTTCCTGCTGTGGATTTTTATCCGCTGACACCCTTTGGCTAGTGTAACACATTAATTCTTGAGGAGCAAGTAGCAGGGCTTGAGGGGGAAACAAAACACAAATTTTCAACCTAGTAACAAAGCAGATTTGAGTTACAAACTCAGGGAGGGGCAGTTTTAGCAGTTAGTGATGAACAGCTGTGGAGGAGCAAGCTTAGAATAAAATTAAGTTAAATGGAAGATCGTATTTTCAAATACAACGTTGTAACTGCGCTGATGAACTTGCGGTTTAGGCCAACACTTATCATGTTACTGGGTTGAATCACACATACAAAGGATTTTGTGACTTCTGAAGAGCTGGAGACTGCAAATCTCTGCATGGTGGTTGCGGAGCCTTGCTCCAAGCTTTCCAGCACAGATTTATGCTCCTACAGCGTCTGGGGATTTCTTTTTTTTTTTTTTTTTCCTCCCCCACTCCTTGGAAAGTGTTCTACCTAAAGACAAAGGTATTTCATAATCAACCCACCTTAACAGTGTCAAAGGGGTGTCCTACCAGCACTCCGGCAGCGCCTGGAACAAAACAAATGCCGTGGTTATGCCTCATAATTTTCTTCCTGGGTCTGGGGCTACAGCAGCGCGAACACGACCGACCACCAGCCTGAGGTGTAGGTGCACGGCATTACGGGGAGCATCCTCTCAAGTGAGAAAGTAATGGATCTGCACGTCGGTCCCTCAGGCCAGCACGAGGTGTCCTTACGCTCCTGTCAGGTTTCCGAGCCCCAGACGGGGATGAGGTGTGTGACTACCCAGCGTGCCACGTCACTGGGGCACCTTCAGCGGTGACTCCTGGCCTCAGCCCGAGGCAAGGCCAGCGGGCAGAAGCTGCAGATTTCCTCTTAAGCAAAATATTTCAGGGACGCGCCACTCTGGAGGCACAGAAAACCTGGATGCTACTCTAAAGGCAGAAGAAAATTCCTGCTGTCTGCCCACAGCCCTTCCAGACGTGATGCTAACACCTGCAAAAGGACCATGCATCACCAAAAACCACTTTGCTTTCGTGTCTAAGGACTTTCTAGAAGTTCCATGCAGGCCTGTTAGTTTCACTGATCCAAATACACGTGCTTTGCACTGAAAAACACAATTAGTGCCTGAAGCCAGGGATCCTTTAGCTCCCTACTTCTGTGACCAGAACTGGAAGTCTGATCCATTTAGGACCACCACCAGCAAGAACTACCAGTGCTTCAGTGCACCTTCCCACACGGGCAGAAGGAGAATCTCTCTCCCCGAGAAGATGCGGCAGAAATACAAGGCCGCGGAAGGAGGGAAGAGTCCAGGTTGTTCAAGGCCAGCACAGCTGCAGGACAGTCCAAGTCACAAAAACCATCACTGCGATGTGGTCAGCGTGAAAAGACCCGCGGCACGACCGCCCGTGTGGGATGCCTGGCAAGCAGGGATCACTAGGATGAAGTCAGATAGAAGCTGGGGGGGCGGAATAATAATAAAAAATTTAAAAAACCCTTCTTTTCCAGGTTGGCAAGAACAGCAAAAGCAAACAGCTGAAAAGACGTGAGAATAAATCTCCTGAACACAATTTAACAGCGGCTAAAAATAGAATAAGGAAGGCCGTAGGCAGATGCACAGGGAAGAGCAAGCCCAGCGTACGTATTCCCTCCTCC
>VZSF01003776.1:51638-273638 GCA_013398295.1 Chionis minor
CAGAGCATCCCTTCTGGGGAACATCAATAGCCCCGGGGCTCTTTCGGGTGGCCCAGGGAGGCTGCCCCGGGGCATCTGGCTGCCTCCCTGGGTGATGCGTCCCTGGTCGCTGGTGGTGGGAAAGCTGGTGGAGCTGATGGCGAGAGGACTTTGGAGGAGGTGCCTCCTTTTAATAGGGGTGAGACGCCTGGAGCACCTCTGCTCCGCGGACAGACTGTCTGGTTGTTCCGCCCGGAGAAAAGGAAGCTCCAGGGAGACCTTATTGTGTGGCCTTTCAGTACCAGAAGGGGACTTGTAAAGACAGAGAGAGACGTTCAGCAGGGCCTGTTGTGACAGGGCAAGGGGAAGGCATTTACGCCCGGAGAGGGTAGATTTAAACTAGATGTAGGGAAGAAATTCTTTATGATGAGGGTGGTGAGATACTGGAACAGGTTGCCCAGGGAAGCTGTGGATGCCCCATCCCTGGAAGCGTTCAAAATCAGGCTGGATGGGGAATCAGGATGCTGGGAAACCGCAGGGGGCTTGGACTAGGTGATCTTTAAA
Organism: Chionis minor; assembly: GCA_013398295.1. Classification (NCBI taxonomy): domain Eukaryota; kingdom Metazoa; phylum Chordata; class Aves; order Charadriiformes; family Chionidae; genus Chionis; species Chionis minor. The sequence goes on from VZSF01003776.1 coordinate 52,182, forward strand.
GGTTCCTTCCAACCTAAACCAGTCTGTGATTCTATAACCAGACTCCCCCACCCAGGGTTGTCCCCGAGACGCGAGGGAGGGATGCACCAGCAGATGTGGGCTCTGTCCTAACTGCTGTCCCCATGGCTCAGCTGCAATGCGGGGATGACACCCTGCCTCTCTGATGGTCGTGTCCCCACATCAGTGCCCGTGGGGTTTGGCAAAGCCCTGGATCTTGATTTTATACATTGCTGCTGTGCTTCATGCTGCAGGAGGGGCTTCTCCCCTCCCCGCAGGCTTTTCCTGTTTTGCGTTATCTCTGCTTCCCTACTAACACTACCTGGCTTTAAGGTGCCCGATGCCAGAGGCTCTAAATGGGAAACTCCAGCTGGTGACAGTTTCAAAAGGGAGCCCTGTGTAAGCTGTGTGTTATTTCTGCGGGCAATGTCTGCGGAAGGGGAATACCAGTGGCCCAGAACAATAAGTCGCCTATTGGAGCTTTGTTTGGAGTAACATGATCTCTTCAGGGCCTGCAAAGTCAGCTTTTGAGAGAGTAAGTTCCAGAAGCTGGAAAAGAAGCTGGATTTTTTTTCTTTTCATTTTCCATTCTTTAATTGCTTTCCATGGTATGGCAGTGCTTTTCCAGGTGTAGCAGCTCTGATAAAATCTTGCCGTGGATTAGCATATTAAAAATCAAGCCAGCTTTTACCTTCCACGTAAAGAAATCACAAACAAAGACAGACGAGGATGCTTCCAAGGAGGTCTGAAACTCCTACTTACAGAACAAATCTGGAGAACCTGTCCCAGATTTATCAGCTCCTGGGCCATCATTACAATTCATAAGCAGGTAAGATGGAAATGCAAAGCGTTCAATGAATCCCTGACCTTTTCTCTATCTTCTTCCAATCATCAGGACACTAATTTGGGTTCCTTCCCATCTCTAGACACTGTCAAATCAAATCAAGCCCCCTGGTGCCTCCAGGATGCTTTGGATTCCCTGATTCACATACCTGTCCCACCTGGGGAGAACCAGGTGGGATTAAAGAACAGGTAGGTGGGCTGGCCCTGTCCTTTGCCACAACACTGGTGGCTTTGGGAGCTGCCCAGTCCTGCTGTATCACACCCCGTTCCACCTCCTGACGGGGACCTTAGACCTTGCCGAACCCACACACAGCCAGTCCTTGAAATCAGAAAGGAAGCCCTCACCAGTCCTTTTTCCATAAGCTTTTACTCCAAGTAGAGGTGGAAGTGGCTTTCTGGGAATCTTGTGTGCTCTGGCATGCCCAAGAGGAACTGCAATCGTGCGCATGGCTCTGCAGGTGAAAGTCCAGATGTTACATGCATCTGTCTTGTAGCACAAGCCTTGGAAGGATCAGGCTTGGCCTAAAACATTCCCAGCCAAAGTGTTTTTAATCTGTTATTCAAATCCTTTGATCTCCCAGGCAATCTGCCTCAGAGGAATTCCCTTCTCCACCAGAAGTGTCTTGTAATTTTAATATTTGCCCACAATGGAAAGGGAAAATGATTTATTACCTCTCTTTTTGCAGGTGCCTTTTAGGTTATCTGAAGGCAGTTTCAAATCTTAGTCCTTTCGTCTCTGAATTACATTGATTATTATCTTTTGATTTCTGATTCTTCTTACCCTGCTTTCTTCAGCTGATCGTGAGTTCCTGAACTGACCCCTAAGCCCTTGCTGAGTAATGGGAGATTACCTTGGGTGTTTGCAGACGCTCTTCTTCATATTTCTGAGTATGAGGTCAGATATAGGCAAGAGTCCTTTCATAACACAATATAGTGTGTCATAGCATAACATAACATGAGATTGTTGACTCACGGGCAGCCTGTGATGCATGATGTGCCCCAGTTCCTTTTCAGTAGATCAGCTGCGCGCCACGACGTTCCCTGTCTTGCACTGGCAGTTTCTTTCTGCATAGTTATTCTTAACTGTCCGTGCTAAATTGCTTTTTCCAGATTGTTTTTCCAGTTTGTCAAGATCACTTGAATTCTAATCTTGCTCTTGATGTTTGTGCAGCCCCTCCCAGGTTGCTGCAATCTCTAAAGGCCTGTCTTGTTCCTGCATGCTTGAGCTGTTCCTAATAAATTGGATTCAATGCTACTGAATGTTTTATTCAATGCCATTGAAGCCCACTGCAGCAGGCGTGTACTTCAAAGAGGGCCGGGGGACGCTTTATAAATTAGCACAGAGCCCATCAAGGGCTGGTGGGTATAAAGTCTGCGGTGTCAAGGGCTGGTTCACTAAGGAATGAGCATGGCTTTAGTCCCACTGGGGAGTTTCCCTTTTGTTCATCTTTGCGTGCTTGGGGTTTTGGGTTGTTTTTCAGTTCAAGTTACACTTGTGCGGCAACGTTGTGTGAACATAGAGGAGTTTGTGAAGCTTGTATGTGGGGGGGACAGTGAGTCAATATAGCTGCTTATCTTTGTGTGTGGCTTCCATAGGAGCTTTGTGACAAAGGGAAGGAGTTGTATAGCTCTTACAATTCAGTAGTATTACTTAGGCCGGATGTTTTGCCTACTGATCCAGGGCCTTACGTGTGGGGTACAGGTACAGTTTTGGAGAGGCGAGCTAACCTGACACTCAAGGAAACCCAGATTTAAGGGTTCTGCTCGTCACTCAGGCTGTTTTTCAGATAGTTCAAAAGCTATGCCTGATCTTGCGTCCGCTTTGTGGATGTGTGATGCCTCCAGCTCAGAGCATGACTCAGACATCCGTTGGGAGCTCTTGTGCCCTTCAGGCTCCATAGACGCAGCTCAGCGGTGGCTGCTTTGCCTTTTATTTTGCTGAGGCAGATCCAAACACAACTTACAAGTGGCCGGGCTGCATCCCCTAGAGAGCTGGAGTGAGGGGCTGTGCTCTCCCTGCTTTCTTCTTCATTGGGAGCATTTAGCTTCCCTGCTGGATGGTGAAATGTGGGCTCATCAAATAGAGAAAGAAGAAAAGAAAGAGCTGATGGTGGCTTGGGAAACATATTGGACCTACCAGCATGTAGAGCAGCCGTGCTGCCACGTCTCAGAGAAAAGGTTAAAGTTATAATTTAACGTTGTCCTTCAAAGACCCTCTTCCCTTTGTCCCATTGCCTTTTAGGTCCGAATGGTTGCAGTCCAAGTGGAAGAGGCTTTGCAAGTGATGCTGGAGGGGTGAGACAGGCGAAAAGGTTCCCCCTCATTCTCATGGCAAGAAGTGACTCTGTCGGCCACCTGCTGCCCTTGGTGGCACCCAGGGGGTGATCTGGGACAAGGGGAGCCCGAACAGAAACCCAGGAAAGGGAACTGGGAGAGTAGGGAGGGGAAGAGAACAAGGAGAGTAAGGAAGCAGCACGGCAGAATTAACGCTGCAGGTAAATGAAACACAAAGAGAAACAGCAAAAGCAGAACAAAGTAGGAAAGGAACAGAAATGTGGAGTTCTGACAAACTTGTAGAAATTCTGGTGGCAATGGCATGCAATAAAATACACATTGTTGACTCAGGTGTTTCAAAATCTTTCTGTTTGCTTGTCAATTTGGCATCCAGAATTGGCCGTGTCCCAGTAGACATGTCCCACTAGAATGTGGAGGATGGTAGATGGGGGGTTCTCCCCTTTGCTCCCCAGAGCTTCGCTGGCATGTGGCCAGCTCTGGGACTACCTGGCAGGAGAATTTCCTTTCATATGGCCTTCTGCCCTCAGCGCTTTCCTTATCATCTAAGGCAACACACTGCTGCATCATCACAACTTCAGTACTCATCACATCACCCAGAAAAATGCCTCAGTTTCTGTTTATATTTTGAGCTGGGACTGGGGTTTGAGCTTCCCAAAGCACCTACTTGGGCTCCCTTCAAAGGCTCTTCGGGGTAGCAGCTTTCTCTCTGTGCCCTGTTGATGTTGTGAACCTCAGTGGCATTTAGACCCTGTGCATGCAGCCGTGTGAATGTTACATTACTAGCAAAATGCTTGCAAGGAAAACCTTGTGTTTTCCAGAGACTGCAGTCCAGCACAACTAGGCTTGAAGATCAGCTAGTGCTTCACCACGTGACTGACCGTACAAAGCAGCAAAAGCTAAAGCCAAATGGTGAAGTGAGAGAAACATTGGGATGTAATGTTAAGCACGAAAGAAAGAAGCTGAGCTGCTTTGTGGAAACACCCTGTGTTTGAAAAAGATTCTTCTCCAGGTGAATTCGCTGAATACCTTTGTGTGGATTGAAGTCCATTTTCTTGTTTTCCTAAACACTGTTGTATTCATTGCCCTGTTTGTTGTACTCCTTGCCCCACTCAATGTTATGTTATTGAGTCAGGTCATGAGGATACTCCAGATCCTCAGCATGCAGCTGTCTTTGAAGACAGAGCAGCTAAGGCACTATTCATAGGGGACTAGATGCCTTTATTATCCATTAACTTTATGACCTTGGGTGGCTTTAGGGTATTCTCTGATGTCATTATCCCACTGGCTTCAAAGGTACTGTATATCAAATGTTGAAACTTCCCAGCCTGATAAAATCCCTTGATAAGATTGGTGTTTCAAAGCAAGAGATGAAACTGATGCATTTGTACAAGAGTCAAGTGCTGTTGAAACAGAGCTGCTTTGCTTGTAGGTCTGGTGATGGGTAGGGGCTATGTGATCCCCCAAAATGTCCTGGTCAGGATCCCAGGATGTGAGACCTCTTATGTTCCAAGGGAAGTCATGAACCTGGCTGATGAACAAGTGTCTATGCGAATGTCTGAGGTGTTGAGCTTGAGAGAGGCAGAGCCCGAGAGGTGCTGCAGGAAGGGAGTGGCTTAGTATGCTGTAAATTGCAAAATGCCCTGAAAAGTTTGGTATAGTTCCAACTTTCCATGCTTTATCCCAGTAAAGTGGAAACATTTTGATTGCTGGGCGCACATATTTTCTGGAAGTCCTGACCCTCGTCATTTTAAGCAGAAGTGGCCAAGTTCTGACATGCACCTTCTGTTCTTTGTCTCAGCCTCTGCTCCGTGTGCATTGTGTATGCAGAGCAGCATTCGAGTTGGGTTATTGGTTTCAAATATACTGGCTTGCTGGAAAAGGCAAGAGGAAGAGCCATAACCTGCACTTAAACTAGTCAACAAAGTTTACGATCACTCTGAGGAAGAATCCATCCCTGTTCATAGTCGACTCGTGCTTTGTTTGACATGCAAATCCATAGCCAATCCCCCTGGGTGCTTCCCTGGAAGCGGATGAGAAATGAACGGAGTGAAAAATGGGAAAAACCTGCCTGCAGGCATTAGTCCAAATTCCTTTCCTTGGCATTGCCTTTAATTTCAAAGATCGTCTATACTTTGAGTGCTGTTAGCGGAACTGCTGAGTCTTTTCCTCTTCTGCCATGTTTGTTTTAAGCAGTCAGCAGGTAGGCTGGAGAGGGCAGACCTACGCAAACACACCCCCATACTGCCTCTTCTCTTCTCTCTTCATAGGTCCCATCTTTATTCTCTGTCCCGTGCTGGTGCTGTGATGGCTAAGACACCATAATTATTTTTCATGGATATCTGGAGAAGGAGCTGAGTCCAATGTACCTGAAACGTTATGAGCACTATGTCCTCTTATGTTTGCTGCAGGCGGAGTGCGTTTCTTTGCTGCTGGCTTCCCTTGGAGAAGACTTTGTGTGCACATGCAGTCGGCTATACGGAGAGCAGGTCTCTAACCAGAGCCCAATTCTAAGCTATTTGGCAGCACGGTTTTAAGATGCCAGAGACCACGAAGAGGCACGCTGAGACACGAGGGTGGGCACTGAGTCCAGTTACCTGAATTAGTAACTATCTATCAGCCAAGCAGCTTTAGCCGTCTCTCCCTCTGCATATTACTCAGTCACTCAATAAATTGTACTTGTGACTGGTAACAGTGATCAAAACCTCTTGGGAAATCATCCAGAAAAGGAAAATACAAACTCAGTAGTTGGCATCTCTATGGCATTTTCCAGTCTGGATTCACAGACAATCTAACCTAATCCTCAGGCTATTTATGAGAAGTAAAATTGTGCAATTATATCCATTTCATAGATAAGGAAATTGGTAAAAGTGGTTTGTCCTAGGGGAACAGGAGGCAGAGCTATGAGGAGACCCTCCTCTGCGTGCATCCTGTCTTTGTTTTTAAGCTACCCTATTCTTACAGGAACATTTCTGTGAGGTAAATGGTTTTTCACTGCCAGCAGCTATACAAATATACTTTCAACACCGTGTACTTGAACTCCTTTGGCACAGGTTGTATCCACATGCAAAGTCAACAACTGGGAGACCAGGTCTCCAGCCAAATCTAAATGCTAAGTTATTCAACAGTGTATACACACAGTATGGCAGACCAGTCAGTAATGAATGAGAAGAGATAGCCAAAAAAAGTGGGAATAAGTTGTGAGGCAATGCCACGAAGGTTTATGCACAGACATATTTTCAATATCTTGGCCTGTCTTCAAGGCAGCTTCCTGCTGGGTCGTATGTGGGCTTCCAGCTGTCACGTGGAATATGTTTCTTGTTGCATTAGTCATGCAGAAAAGGCACCCATTTCTTAGAAACTGAAAGAACAGGCTTAGGAGAATGACTAATGTGCCTCTGCAGAGACTTCCCAAGTACTCTGCGAGATGGGCGCTCATACAGCTCCTGAACGAACGCCAGGGAAAAGACAAGAGTGATAAGCGAGGCCGTGAACTTCATATGATATTCCGAGACCAGTACTGTTAGTGCTGGTGTCTGGGTATTCTTTGCTAATGCTGGAGCTGCTGCTGCAAAAGCTACGGAAACTTCTGGCTTAGACCTCAATTTTTTCTCCGCCTCAAGCCCGTGGAAAAGGTCAGGTTGATATTGGAGGCACAGAAGTGAATGTTTGCTGATGTTCTGTATTTCTTCTAGGGCTGTGTACACTGCTTACAGAGATTTACGGCAGAGCTCCCTGAATTGGTATTGATCAAGCTAGCATGGGTATCGGTAACTCTTTGGCCTCAACAATATGGAAATCTTCACTAGATTTAAACTTGCTTTGTAGCAGAATTTTTAAAGGGAGATGCTTTGGTTTTTTCTTGAATGTATTAATTCAGTGTAATTTCACTTGTTTTTCACTCCTGCAAGACAAAAAAATCTCAAATTCTTTTGTATATATCCCCTCTTAACATAAGCTCATAATAATGCTGGTATTTTGAAAAAGTTCTTTTTTTCTGAACTCACTGGTGCCAGGTTTGCCAGTTAAGTATCTTTATAACAATCTTTTCCACGTGATTTTAGCAGCTGATATCAAAGTCCTAAATAATAATGCTTTATGGTTCTACAGCTGAGTTTTCTTCCAGATTTCCAAGGATCTCTGAGATGTTAAATCATATCAAACCAGGTAGTTCCACAGGGAAGAAGGGCTGTTGGCTAGTGAAAATGATGGAGCATCTCATGCATTTTTCACTGGTGTACGGCAGAGATCTGAGGGGGACACACGTTAAGAATATTGGAGAAAAAGAAAAAGAGCCATAGACTCTGGAGAGAGCACTGATACTGCAACAGCGTCATTCATAGACTTGGGGCTTTCTGCTGTTCCTACTGTGCCTAACGCCTGAACTACCCCTGCTGAAAAGGTTGGGGGTTGTACGTTAATACCATCATGACAAAAAAAGAGTATGTTATTGCTCGGTGGGGAACAGGAGGCCAGGAAGGTGAGTGCCTCCCTCTGCTCCTGGCTCTCCAAGCCTGCTGCCAGGACACCGACTACATCTTCCATTCATTATAGTGCAGAAAATGCGCGAGAGGTTGGGAAGAGGCTCAAAGTGCAATCGGAAAGTCAATAACAGTCCTGACATCCCCTCCCTGCATCCCAGCCAGGAGTCCTTCCAAAGCGCTAGCAATGTCGGCTGGCATAATATGCTTTACAGGAGCTGACTGAGGTGGTGCACTGTCATGTTTCCTCTCACTGTAAAGATTAGGGGGGTTAGGGGGGAGAGTTATACAACACTTTAAAAAAAGGACCATGACAGCAATGTCAGTTTTTATATATATAAATATAAATATATATATNTCATCTTCAGTCCTCTTGAAAATGTATTTTTTTTCCTTTCCCTTGTAAATGTGTGTGGAAACAGTACAACCTTATATCAGCTTTCCAGAGGTGAAATCACCAATCACTTATACCTGGCTAAAAGTGATGCAGTTGCCAATGCTCAGAGTGGTTTCCTTACAGGTTCTGTTTGTTTTGCTGTGAAATTCCTGCTGCAAACATTTGGGTCCTTGGAATTACTGTGGGTTTGGTTTTTTTTTTTCATTAGTACCTGAAATAAAGGACAACGAGAGACTTTGATTCGAAAATCTGTAACACAGCTGGAGGCAGGAGGTTCCACCCCCCTTTCCACCCACCGCCACGCAAGCCAAGCTCCAGCCTCCGCCAGCTGGGTATTGCTGGTGTCACCCTTTCCCATTCTGCAATGTGCAAACAGCCCGGTGACGTAGCGGGGTAACGCTGTTTGAACAGCCTCTTCAGTCAAGGATTTTTCCAAAATAAACTGGGCGGGAAATAATGGATATGCATGTGAGTGTGACACCGCAGAGTGCGAAGGGAATAGAAAATGCAGGACGTTATGGCAGGAAACGAGGCAGGAACGTTTTCTCAGGAAATCTGGCTAGAAGAGCTAGCAGGTGGTTGCTGAGGCGAAAGAGGACAGGCTTTGCAGGATGGATGGAGTCGTTGATGTTCTGGGAGTGATCTATGGAAGGAGAGGGGTAAAGGGGCGCCTCTGCTTTTTTGCCTCACCTAGAAGATGCTGCTTGAAATCGATTACGTACCTAAAGTCTCTCTCTCCACCTTTCCTTTTGCTCCAGTCCTCCAAGCCCGCTGCGGCTTCGGCGGTGGGGCAGCGCGCTCTGCCTGGCTGGGCAGACACCTGCCTCCCCCCGTGGAGCGAACGGAGCGCTTCCTCCATCATGCCCTGTGCAAAACTAACGCCTTCCTCGCTTTTCGGTCACTTTGTTTCATAATTTTCTGCAGATTGCTTTGTATCATCAGCTCTGTCTTTTCATCTGACAGCACCTTCCATGCTCTGCTTTCTCAAAATCCCTGGTGAAATTCACCCGCTTTGAACAAATTGCTTAGACAGTTTACTACTGGAGGAAGGGACTTGTGAGTTATTTCCAGGGGGGAGTGCTATCCCTTGTGGAGGCTCAAAGCACACGTTCCGTGTGTCATTTCCTAGGGCACGCTTTGGGAAGACTACCTGGGTTGAGACCAGGCACTTTTGCGCATCCCTGCACAGACGTGGACCATGGCATTTCTTTGCAAGCTGAATTGGCAGTGACCTCTGTCAGTCCTCGGACATTGTGTCAACAGGTGACAGGAATGACTTGTATTTGATCTTGAAGTTCTTCCTGATAATCTTCCTGGATTTTTTTGGGCTATCTCTGTTGACCTGTGACACTTGGGCTGGATTCTTGTGCATGTTTCTAAAGTGGCTGGTATCTGAGAGCTGGGGTATCTCTGAAACCTGGGGAAGAGGGGATGAAGGAGGCAGCTCCTTCAGCAAGGCATGAAGGACAGTGAGACCTCAAGGACTCTATGTCTCTAGGACGATTCCTGGTAAGGGAGGCTGAATGTCTGCCTTGAGGATCGCTGTCCTTAGCAGGGAGTTGGTCTGTACTGGTTGGGGCATGCCAGCAAGTAACAGCAAACACAGTAACACAGGTTTTATTTCTCAGAAAGGGGTTCCTTCATGCTGAATTACACCTTCCTCCCTACTTGCTGGTGTGCGAACACTGCAACACTTGCGTGGGACTCCTCTTCTAGAAGGCTCTGCCCTCGGCGCCGCCGCATGGTGGCTGGGCAGAGTGGGTCACACGCAGTTGACGAGCGTGGCAGTGGATGCTATGTGCCTCCAAGTCCTGGCCAGACACCAGGAGCAAAGAACTGGAGACTACAGTAGCGGTGCCGGTGTTTGCTTGGGGCTCGTGTTACCCTGCTACCCCCCGTCGAGGCAGACGTCCCCAAAGCGGCTGTGTGCGTGCATTCCTCCAGAGCCGGCTGACCCAGCGACACCGTCACGGAACAAGGTGAAATGTCTCGAGCCCCGAAATGCTCTTCTTTCAGATGGCTGCCTTCTGAACAACGTCTGTTTGCAGAGCGATTCCTGTCAAGTGGAAAACACGACTTATCCTGGTATACCTTGCTGAAGTGATCAAAACCATTATCAGGTTGCCAAAATGCTTGGGTCTGGAGCCAGCTTTGAGCTATGTAAAGCAAAGTAACATTTTGGTAGAAGTGTTGGTGTGAATGAAGGCTAAAATATCTAAAAAGGGTTAACTTTCTGTTGCAAAGGGAAGTTTTTTGGGTCGGTTGTTTTGTTGTTGTTTGGGTTTTTTTTACAATTTCAGAATGTTTCATGAAGAAGGTTCCCTTTGAGCTGTTCAGTTCAGCTAAATAAGGCAGGAATTTTGCTTGGTGTTGTGAGATTTCATGGGAAATACTTATTAGGCCTGACATTTCTGTCAGCCGGTGTGATATGCCAGCCAGTCTCTATTTTCTGGCTGATATTGCACAGATCACAGCAATAGGCAGTAAAATCTCTGCCACACGACACCCCCGGCCACCTGATGGGAGGGAACACACGACAACACTTTCATACTGGGAATATAATGAGTCTCTTCACTTTGCCTGGAAGCAGCTCCCAGAAAAGCAAGATTAAAGAGTGTTGTCTGTACAGAGGTCCCGAAGGCGGCGGCGACCGCTGCAGCGAGGGCTGGAGCGGCTTGGCAGGTTGCCCGATCCCTGCAGGATCCAGGAGACCGTAGTCTCGCAGGCTGCCCCTCTGCAGGGGACTGTGTCCTTGTCCCTGTGTGTCACTGACATGCCAGGTCCCGCACCCAGTCCCGCTGCTGGAGGGGGCCCGCAAGGACAGCAGCCAGGAATGGCTGGTGGGAGAAGTGGAAATAGCACCTTTCCCTGCACTTGGCACGTACAGGCTGCTGACGAACCGTTAATAACTCCCGTGTGGTCACCAGGTGTAACAAGTGAGGGCTACTGAATAACCCAGCGTGTTTCAGCAGCTACATTGCTATCTCTCTAGACAATATTTTACTTCTAGTTTTAAGTTTTTGCTGTCCTTGCATGATGTTACACTGGAATAAGCTGCTCTTCCCAGCGCAGAAAGTGTTCAGGAAAGGACATGTAAGAAATCCTTTCATTTTCAGTTCACAGAAACTCTGAGCCCTCACACTGAGCGCTGACACTATATGTCACTGACACATCAGGCCACCCAAAATATGCATTTCAGCAAGAAGCAGGTTCTTGTGAAATGTGTGGGAGACAGCACTGGGGACTAAGGTCCTCAGCTCCTCTGTGAAGCCGACCCAGGGGGGCGGCAGCCATGACATTTTTTTTTCCCTTTGCTGCCCATGAGCCTTGGCTCTGACCCGGGGAAACCTCTTCAAGAGGAGTGCAATTCAGGTCACGACTTGGCAAGCCCTTCACTGAGCCAGGACTTTGGTTTCCAGGTTCACCCCGGGCAAAACTTAACCTCTCCCGTGTAGATGTGGCAGCCCTCTGGTACGGGGCTGTTGGGCAAAGAGAGGCAATATGGCATTTTCTTGAGCTCCTGGTTCTCCTTGACCAGCAGGTCTCTCTCTGTGCTTCTCTCTTTCCCTTGCTGAGATCAGCACCCCATGCTGAGTGTCAATTAGGAAGAAAAAATTAGGTGCTGGACCAGTCTTCCAGCAAAATCCATCTCCTGTCTCTCCTCTGGGGCAAAACACTGGAGTACAGGCAGCAATAATTGTGATTCCTGCTCCCCCACTGAACTCAGCAAGGAGCTGACATTGGAACAGGGGCTGGGAGGCTGAGCAAGAAGTGAAGCAGCAGAGCTCCTCCAAGGGCTGGGAGAACTACTCTGCGGGCTGGAAGGGAAGCAAACACTGGTTTGGTTGGAGTTATGTCTGGGATTCACCACACGTGTACACAATGAGCAGGTAATAATCTGTGGGGATCTGGGTAGAGGTTTAGGGTCAGCTGTGTGGGTTAAGAAAGCCAGGGAAAAGTCCTCGGGAAGGGCACAAGAAATTTTCCTTTATGGGAAGGGGGTCTGTTCCATCAGAAGGAGGAAGGGTGGGCTGGCATGGGGGGAGGAGGCGTCTCATACAGAGCCACCCGTGCCACGTCTCCATGGCACAGGGCAAGAGTGTCCTCTGGCAAACAAGTGTGCAAGGCTGTCTTCTGGGGTTAATGAGTACAACGGGGAATGGCCCCTTCGCAGCCAGCGTTACCCTGCAAGGCGCCATCCCTTGTGATTTTCCAAGCAGAAGGGCACTGGGAACAGCGGCTCCGGCGCAACGTTGCAGGGCTTCACGGGATTACTTATTCACTGTGTTCCTGGAACAGCTCCAGGCTTCCCGTCTCTGCCTCCAGCGTACAAATTCATCGAGGATCCACAAGGCTCACAATCCCCAGAGGCAAGAGAAGACAGTAGGAAGGTGATTCATATCACAAGTCACACTGTCTCCAAAGGACCTGTGGGGCTCTGCAAAGACCAAACCGGTATCTTCCTTTCTTCTACCTCCCTGACACTTAATCTGGGTAATTAACGCAGCAGACTCAGTCCGGATGGATTTCATTGCCGGGGCCATTGGAGGTAAATACATAAAGTAGTGCTTGTAGATGAAAGCAGGTCGCTGTGTTTCCTTCTTGTTCAGCTGACGGGCTGGTCTCAATGGTCAGGCTGAGAGTCTTTCGATGGGGGCTGCTTGTTAACAGTGCATTCTTCTTTATTATGTGGAAAATGTCACCGGAGCCAGCTCACGGGGCTCCTGGAGAGGCAGCGCTGCGATTTGGTCAGCGGAGGTCATTGCCCTGCGATCTCCTCCAGCCCAATTGCAGCGGGAGAGGGCAGAACTCGGATAGGAAGAGGCGAAGTGGAGTAAGTTGGGTGCAGATGCAAATTGGCAAGTAATGCCGGGACAGCAAAACCTCACGTGGCTGGTGCCTGGGAGTCCTGGCAGGCTGTTGGGGTTGTGGCTCCGGGGGGCCGAGGGTGCGATCTGTGGGATGGGAGGGGAGGAGGCATGGCTTTTTTCAGCGAAAAAGGCAGGGAAGAAGGCCTGAATGAATCACCTCGGCTTTATCTTAGGTTAAGATGTATTTGCAGTTGTGATTGTAATCGCAGTGCAGGCGTGCTACGTAGCAGGCTTTGATCTGGGAGAAAGTAGGTTAGCTGTATATAGAAAAAGGAAAAGGAGAAAAGTGTGATTTCATACTAGACGTTTTTAGAGCACATACTGCTCAAACCCAGCTTTGTTTTAAACACTGTATTGTAGCCACTAGTCTCATTTTTTTTTCTGAAATCTTGTCAGATTTAGTGCGGTATCAAATACCAACACAAGAGCCTTGAGGTCGCTGCTGCCAGAAAGGGCAGCTAAGGCCAGATGGCTGAGATGCCCAGCCCAAGCCTTCATGCCTGATCTTACTTTGAGATCTGCTGAAATGTGGCAGTTTCCCTCACCTGGAGCAGCCTGTGGTCCTGGTGCAGTCATGCATTTTCCTGGACCACAATGTGTTTTACCCTGCAGCCCTTTATTGCTCATCACCCAAAATGTGCAAGTGGGGCAAGGATTGGTGTCTCAGCAGCATCCAGCCCTGGAGATGCTTGTTCTTTGGGATGTTGGCCTTCCCCAGGGTGCTGGGGGACCCTGCTCAGGAAGGACCTTTCATGGAAGAGGTGGATATAACCAACACTTCCATGACAGCTTGCCTTTCTCCTCCTCTTTCTTTGCTGACTTTAAAGTACTCAGTGGAGACGGTAGCCCTGTGCTGAGGCTGGCAATGGGATGTCCATCCCAGAAGGATTCACCAAACATCCTCTGAGACATCCTGTTAATAACTGGGCTCAGCTCAGCAGGGCAGCAACGGCCGCGTTCACTGCTTGGACTCCTTTGCTTTTGCTGGCACAGTTCAAGTTGAGTCACTTAAGAATAAACTTCTTTTACAAGGAAATGTGGATAGTTGAAAGCACAGTTTCAGAGCGGTCATTCGCCTCGGCATTCTGCCCTTGCTCCTGTGTGAGGCCATTATTTGTGTCAAGTCCCCCTGTCCGGGCAGCAGCATCATGTGCCACCTGGCCATGCAGCAAGCATCTCCCATGGGTGCCTGGAAATGGGCTCAGCCTGGGAGGATGCAGGCTGGGGAGCTCCAGTTGGGATCAAAAATGTCTTTTCTTGTTTTAACGCACCTCACTGACCCCAGGGGGTTAGAGAGCAAGATTTTCCATGCTGTCATCTGTGTCCAGCTTGGGACTTTTCTAAGAGGGATAACGCACTTTTCACTGGCAGACAGGGGTGCTTTCTGGCACGCTCCCTGCTGGGACCTCACACATAGACATGTGCAAAAGTCCTGGGCAGGGCTTCAGGACTGCGGCCCCTACCCCAACATGGGACAGCTTCCAGGGGTGGGACAGCTTTCCTGTGAGAACTGGGATGGTTTTGGTGCTGAGCTTGTTTCATGGTGTGTGTTTGTTAGAGCTGAAGCAGTTTTCACGTTCCCAAGGAGGCTACAGAGCCCCCTGAAGTGCATCAAACAACTCAAGAGACAACACAGATAGTAACAGTGCTTCTGTTTAGTAAATTACATTCTCATGACCTTGATCTGTTTTCAGAGTGTTTTGGAGCAAGTGTGGTTTAAGCACCTCTGAAAAACAGCAGAGATGCTGCCCTTTTGAATCCCATGTAATGATCCAGCCCCGCTCAGGCACCTGCACAAATATTGTGCATCTCCTCTGAGCTCTGTGGCCATGGGACAAGCTCAGTGTCTTCAGTCCAGGAAACAGTGACCTGCTGTGACTCCAGATGGAAAGAACATGAAAGAAACATGCTTAATGACTGTGGAAACTTTCAATAATCACCAAATGGGTCTGGATGTCCTCGAAAGCAGCTCATCTATAAGGATGCCCTTTCTGGCCAATAAAGCTGAGCAGGAGGTTGGCCTAGAGACCTCCTGAGTTGCCTTCCAACTTGAATTTTCCTGTGATCCCATGCATATTTTCTAGCCCTGCTATGGCAGCAGCCTGGGCCACGGCAGAAGATGGGTATTGATGAGTAGGGCTATTGATGACTGGGGGATGACTTGACTTTTACACCAGGACAAATTTGGGAAGGGGAAGCTGAGGTTCACCCAGTGGTGGTAGAGCAGCGGGGTCCACAGCATGCCCGGGCTTCTCCACAGCTTACTGCAAGGTTATGCACCAGTCACATGCAGTCCAAGGTTAGATAAAATAGTCCACTTACGGAAGGAACATGCTGTCTCCTTGTCCTTATGGCTAAAGCAGCTCCTGCTGGCCGCTGCCAGGGTCACGTTACTGGATGGAGTTCAGCTTCTTTAGGATATGAGGCACTTCTTATGTTCCCAGCTCTTCACAAAGTAAAGGTTTTTGGGTGTTGCTGTTTACCCATCCAGTGCGTGGACCATGATCCCTGCTTCTCTCTGGGTCTTACAGCCAGGGGTTTGCCAACAGCTCGGAGCTGCTGCAGCCTGGTGGGCTCCACATAGCTGCCGCTTGCTCTGTGCTAATTACCACTGCAGTGGTCACCCTGCCAGGATCCCTCCTTATTTGAATTGCCTGGGCGAAGTGGTCGGACTCGTGAAGAGACTACGAGTAACCCAGCTTTGTCTCTGCACTCTGTGTGTGTGTGTGTGTGTAGGGGATGCTGTAACCTCTGCACAATACCTCAGAACTTCTCAGATAAAAGTAGGCATGAAAAACAGCTAACTAAAACCCAGTGAAGATCATTCAAGTGGTTTTGCCGTTTGCTTTCATCACAGCTGGTGCAGTGTTACTCAGCGGGATTCCCGCAGGATCCCTCTCCCGTATGCATGCTATACATTGCTGGCTGTGTTTGATTCTGCTGTGCAAACAGGGCATGTGTGGGTCATGCTATCTTTGTCCCAGGCTATTTATATTGCATGACACTCTGCAGAGCACTTCTTCCTCAGCCTTTGATGGACTTGGCTGAGCTCCGCCGCTCTGACAACTTAACTGCCTTGAGTGCTTTGGCTCTTAAAGAGCACTGGCTTAAAGTTCATGGCAAGCTGTGGCTGTTTGGAGGTTTGAGGTGGGAGCAGTGAAAAATTTACACTTATGGTCTCTTCCCAAGTGGCGACATTTGGTCCTTGCTGAACCCAAGGTGAGCAGGAGGACTTTTAGGACTGAAAAGCAATGGGAAACAGGCTGGTTTGGGGAAAACCTGCTTTATTTTGTCTTTGTTGCTGCTGTCTCTGCATCTTAATGCGTGAACAGAGCAATTTCTCCGGAAGGGAGGACACTTCTTGTCAAACGCTGACCCAAATCAGCCTTGGTACCTGATGTGCATGAGACCAGGCTCCTACCTTCCCAAGCTGGTGGAGCAAGCCAAGGCTTAGCTGTCAAGGCACGTGGTGCCCCTGAATCAGCGGTGTCTGGTCAGCCCGCACCCGCCGCCTCTGAGGCTCAGGAAGTCTGAAACTGACGTGATGCCAAATCCTCCCATCTGGGACAGGTTCTTGGGCCAGGGGACCACACTTCTGACATCAGCACAGGCACGCTGACACTGACTTATGTGCTACTCTGCCCCGGCTGGCGAGGTCAGTGTTTGCTGTCTGCCTCTGGCTGGTTGCTGGGAATCTGGGACAGTGCAGGTGGCCCTGGGTGACTTTTTGCGTTGTCTTTCTGCTTGGACTGGAGGCATTGCTCCTTCGAGCTGTAGTTCTCTGCCTGTGTGTTCCCCCGGCACTGCCTCTCTTCCAGCCTGGTCTCATTTTAGCTTTGAAATACAGAAGGTGGCTTCTTGACTCATTTTTCATCTTCATTGCTATTTATCTGGTGGCAGATTTGATAGAGATTTTTGCAGAACAAACTTCATTTTTCTGCAGGTGAGATGCTGTTGGTTGTTTTCTTCTGAGTAACGCACCTCGGGGTTGTCTCCTGGTGACTCACACCAGCAGCTGCTGCTCTTTTCCAAAATGTAGTGGAGCTTTCCAGAGCTCCCAAGCAGCCAAGTAACCATAAGTGAACATGCCTAGTGAAATGCCCATAGTGATTAATACAGTTTTAAGTGTCTTTTTTTTGTCTTTTTTTTTTTTTGAAGACTCAATGAGAGGCAGTTTCCAACTCATGAGCCACCAGACATATACTGTTATCTATGTCTGCCTTGTTGCTCAAAGGGCTCATTCAGCTCATGTAGCTACCTGATCTCTGACTAAATAACTCATGTGGAAACAGCTCCGTTGTGTCCCCAACCTGATTTCCTCTCAGATGAGCTGGCAGTTGATGCACTGGGAGGAAGTGAGCTGGTCAGCCCCTGTATCATCTGCTATATCTGCCAACAAATGCATTTAGATCAGAGCTGAGAGGTGCAGTGCAGTAAGGGCAGGGACAGTGGGTGATCTGTGTGCTACTGTGACCAAGTGAAGACCATGTTGGAGGTCTTTTGCTCTCCTTATCTGCCATTAGGGCAGTAGCTCTGTCTTAGATGAATGTATTTCCAACTCCAGTGGCAAATATTTTAAGGTCTCGCAATGAGCCTGGGTGTCAATAGAGGCTTGACAAAATCCCCAGCCTGCTGGAGGTGCTGTCACTGCCATAGGTGGGGTGTCACGGTCCGCTGGCATGCTGCAGAGCACGCTGGCTTTGCGCACGCCGGGCGCTAATCCCACTCTGCCCCTTCATCCCACCAAGCCCCCAGCAGTGGGGGGCTGGGGTCTCACCACAGACCGCCGCCACCACTTGTGCTGTGTCCCGGCATCACACCGCCCTGCCGGGCCTCCAGGCAACCTTGGCTTTTGCTCCTTGCTCTGCTTTTGCAGCAGCATTCAGGGCACGCAGGAGATGCGCTTTGGATGCTTAGTCCAGCATGGTGCCATGGACCCTAATGCCCCATGAGTTCCTCACCCAGGACTTTAGATGTGCTTTGTAAGGTGCAGCTGGGACACAGAACCATAGAACTGTCTAGGTTGGAAGGGATCTTTAAGATCATCAAGTCCAACCATCAGCCGGACATGGCCAAAACCCCCACTAAACCATGTCCCTCAGCATCACGTCTGCCCGGCTTTTGAATACCTCCAGGGATGGTGATTCTACCACTTTCCTGGGCAGCCTGTGCCAATGCTTGATAACCCTTTCAGTAAAGAAGTTTTTCCTAATATCCATCCTAAACCTCCCCTGGCACAACTTGAGGCCATTTCCTCTTGTCCTATCACCTGTTACTTGGGACAAGACTGACCCCCACCTCCCTACAGCCTCTTCCCAGGTAGCTGTAGAGAGTGGTAAGGTCTCCCCTCAGCCGCCTTTTCTTGGGTCCCTGGTGTGCAGGAGGCAGCAGCAGCAGTACCTCTCCTGCCTTCAAGAAGGAAGATGGGTTGCTGAGAACCTGTAATGCTTCAGGACCACCCCTTTTCTATAGATGTCCTTGTGACTGCTGCTTTTATTCCTTAGTGTTTCCAAGTCAAGCATGGAGAACCAAAATTGCTCCAGAGACCTATCGTGTGAGTGGGGATGTTTTGCACCTCATACAAGGGTGCTTGGTCATAGTCCAAATGCGTGCCCCTGAGAGGGGGAACAGAAACAGTCCAATATCATATGTCAGCCCTTCAACCTTCCTGCAGCAGTGCCTTCTGTGTTTCCTGCAGTCGTGGCTTGCACTTTGGTGTTATTCCTCCTGATAAGTTCCTGTGACGCTCAAATTCCTCATCTGAGCGTGCCTTGGTCAGGCAGAAATATCTGCACATTTTGCTCTGTCATTCTTGGCTCAAATGTCACGTCTGGAGCTCGAGAGAGGCCTGGTGCCAAGCACGGCAGGGCTCAGAAGTTGTGTTTTTCTGCAGTTCCCCTAAAGTCGTCCTGCGATGGGGTAAAAGGGTCTGTGACAACGTGCGCTATTAACCGTCTCCAATACACTCTCTGTTTCAGGTGGTCTAAGCACAGCAGTGGGTTATCCGCTGGACACAGTGAAGGTACCTGTTGGAGCTTTATTTCTTGACTACAGATTGAAAGCAAACAGGCCCTTTTGCTTTCCCTCTCCTTTTCAGGAAACTAGTCCCATGGCAATCCTTTCACCTTTGTTGCATCAATGTACTTCACTTCATTTGGTTGTGTTGCTTTTCTCTTTAAAAAAAAAATAATTGTCTGGCAATGCTATTCTATGGATAATTATCTGGTTTGCTGCTATGGCATTTGTTGATTTTATTTTATTTTATTTTATTTTATTTTATTTTATTTTATTTTATTTTATTTTATTTTATTTTATTTTATTTTATTTTATTTTTTAATCTGATAGCTGCATTTTTCAACATTGTCCCTATATTCCTAGGTGAGAATTCAGACCGAGGGGCATTACAATGGGATTTGGCACTGCATTCAGGAAACATACAGGACAGAAAAAGTAGGTACCTCTCATCGGGATTGCTCATACCAGTTATGGATGACTTGTTGCAGAGCAGCAGAGCTGCCTCTGCCAGTTTGGGGAGGACAGGCAGCACTTACACACAACCATCTCTTGGGAGAAGGGTCAGGATGAAATTCAGCTTTGCCGATGCGCTGTAAGACGGGAGTAAGCTTTGGCTCAGACACATATGGCCGGTGTTTTCGGGCAAGATGCTTTCCCATGCCATTCCCTCTTAAAAAGGTGTTCTTACTTTCTCTCTTTCCAACTAGGTCCGGGGATTTTACAAAGGTGTGTCTGCGTCAGTCCTCGCGGTATCGGTGATTTCTTCTGTTTCGTTTGGCACGTACAAGAATTTCCTTTGTACCATCTGCAAGCTGCGATACGGGGCTGCCGATGCGAAGCCGTCCAAGCTGGATGTTTCTCTTGCCGGAGGTGCTGCCGGGGCCGCCCGGGTAGGTCAACAGCCGACAGGGAAAGCACAACAAGGCATCTTGTTCGCAAACAGGGCAGGCTGGAAATGTGGTGAATGTTTTCCGTCCGGGGAGCCTGCAACGAGCCCAGTGGGTTTGTTTTCGCAGAGGGGGGGAGGTCACGCTCTGCCCACGCTGCCCCCTCGCTGGCCGGCTCCGCAGCGTGGCCGAGTCCTGGTTTAGAGCACCAAAGCGCTGTTAAGAATGACACAGACCCTGGCAGCACATGCAGAAAAAGGCAGAAAAACAACCCGGCCAGGAAACTTTCCAAGTGGCTCTGACGGTGTGTTTATGTGAGAAAGACATAACTCAAAGCAGTCAGGGCTCAAAACTCAACGGGGCGTCACTGGGAAGCGATGCTGCCTGGCAAACCTGCGCGATCCCAGGACAGGGAGGTGAGTGAGGCCGAATCCCGGAGCAGTTTCCCAGAAGCAGATGGATTTCTGTGAGCATCTGCAGGCGCCGCCAACGCGGCAGAGCTCACCCCGGCGCCCCCCGTGACGTGCTGGGCAGAAACGCGTGCTCGGTCACAGGCAATCCTCTTACAGAGAGGCCAGATGGTCGGGTTTCTAGGTGTTTCCTAGCAGGCAATGACTCTACTTAGCACAGGTTAATTTATTTTAAAGTCTTTGTGGCCTCGGTTCCAAATACAGATACAAGAGCCCAGATGTCTGCTACCCTATAGCTGAGGACACCCCCTTTCCATGCCCACCTGGTTTAATAAGTTGTTAGGGGTGTTTAATATCCTTTATTGATTTCTGCCTCACTTTCCACCCCGCACAGCACAGCTCACATGCGTGCCCTGCTGCTGCCGGGTGGCATTTAGGACAGCAGAGGGGAGGAGGCTGGGACTTCCTGCCTTCAGGCAATGTTATTGCCCGAAAAGGTGGGAGACAAGGGGGATCAAAACACTGTTTAAGTGTGAAGGGTTAAAATACCATCCCCTGACGTTACAGGTTTTGTTGATGACCCCTAGTGAAGTGGCTAAAGTGCGCATGCAGACTCAGAGGAACCCACATCCTTCCATCGCATCTCCCCAGCCTGTTCCCAAGCCGAAGTACCGAGGGTCTCTGCACTGTCTGAAGGTGATCGCCAAGGAGGAAGGTTTCTGGGGTCTCTACAAGGGCTGCTCTGCATTACTCTGCAGGGATTGCGCTTCTTCTGCGATATATTTCCTTACCTATTCTGCTCTGTGCGACTGGCTCACACCAGCTGGCAGAGATAAACCAGGTAGGTTATCGCAAAGCATCTGGCATTGCCTGCAAAAGCGGCTCATTTCGTACCAGGCTAAGAGGGAAATCAGGCTCTCGGCAAACATCACCCGGTACCTATAAAACCTCACCCAGATCCGGTCCTCGCGTGGGGTTGCTGTGTGTTTGCTTCCTGGCACCGCGGGGCCACTTGTGCCCTCCCGGGGTGGGTGCCAGCAGCCTGTGAGTGGGGGCTTCACCTGTGCCACCCCGTCCCCCAGCAGCTACTCCTCTCCCTGCGGGAGGGGTGTTTTTGAAGGCCTCTGCGTGGGCGTGAAATCCTCTGGACGCAGAAATAGGGTACGTAACTAGAAATGAATCGTGGACAAACTTCCCAGGAGCCACCAGCATTAGCCCCGAATGTAAAGATGCTTCAGTTCCCTGGTTGCGTTTTGGCTCCAAGAAACAGCTGTCCACTTTGAGAAAAGATCAAATAGGTGATATTCGGCAAAGAGCATCTTCCTGAGAATTATAAAAAACAAGCAGACTCAGCCGACAAGGGGGTGGGTGCTCTCAGGCTGCATCACATCTAGTTCCTGCGCTGTTAAAATAGGTGCTGCCAGCGCATGAGCCGGTGCAATGGTGGCATAAAATGAGTACGCTGTGAAATTGGTTTGTGCGGGATGAGTGAAAACTCACAGCTGCAAGAGCTGGACAAAATAACTGCTGAAAAACATGGAAGTCAACCCTGTTAGTTAACAAATTATCAGCGTGAGGCTCCAGTTAACTGCTCCTCCCTTCGCCCCTGCAGGTTTCCTCGTTGTGCTGCTTTCTGGTGGTTTCTCTGGAGTCCTGGCCTGGGGACTAGCTACTCCCATGGATGTCATCAAATCACGGATGCAAACGGATGAATCGGACCAGCACAAATACAAAGGCCTCGTCCACTGTGCGAGGGAAAGCGTGAGGAAGGAGGGTGCAAAAGTGCTTTTCAAAGGACTGGGTTTAAACTGCATTCGTGCCTTTCCTGTGAACATGGTGGTGTTTGTAACATATGAAGCTGTATTGAGATTTACAGAGCATTACACAAACAAAAAATAGCTTGTGCCACTCTGTTCAGAGGTGTGTTTTGTTTTTTTGTTTTTTTTTTTTTGTAACACAACATCCACAACTGCTGAATGCTGTGTCCTTTGACGGACAGCTAGGAAGCATGGACATTTCAGCACAAAGCTGGATGACGGACGGCTTTGTTTTATTCTGATAGGATTACAAACTCATCAGGGCGTCTTGGACTCGTATACAACCACCCTGTTATCTTGTTAGTGTATTTAGACTGTAGCCGCTGTTCAGGCCCTTGAAACACTTGCAAATATTTATGTTCTAAAAAGCTGCTAGCCTGAGCAGGGATTTTGGTAAAGGATTCATTTTGTTTTTTACTGGCATGGAAAATGATCTTCACAACTAAGGCAAGAGCTGGGGGAAGTTTGTGTGAGATTTAACACAATCCAGCATGTGCTCTTTACATGTAACACCTCTATTGCAGTCGCTGAGTAACTTACACATTTGTGCTTCAGGCTACAACTCTTCCTCCCCAGCAGCAATTTTGTACTCTACAATTACATCCCTTTGGTAGCGGTTGAAATATGAATCTCCTTGCTTTTTCCTGTCATTATTTAATGAGTGGCAGGCACGGTCTGTTTACATAATTGTGCTAATGGCCCCATTGAAAGTGAAACCAGGCACAGGTTCCCGTAAACCATGTGATTTTTCTCCCCGTGCAGCCCTGAGCCCTACAGCATCCGTCGGTGCTGCGGCTCTCCGGAGCTTGGCACAGCTTCGTAGGCAATCTGTTCCCATCCTGGAAGCAGGGTAGGAATAGATGCAGAACCTCTTCGCTTCTCAAAGGAAAAGCTGCTATAAAATCTGTGCACTAGCAGGGTTAGGCAAGTTAAAGGAGAATTGCAAAGTTGTGGAGTATCATTAAGATTTACAACTTTTTAATACGCTTCTCCCTTTAAACTAGACTGTTAGGAGCAGCCAAATGTGTTTTTTGGTTTGTTTTTTTTTTGTTTTTTTTTTTTTTTTTTTTTTTTTTTTTTTTGTCAAAGGTACATTTTGAAAGAATTTATTACTTTCCTAGCAATTATTTTTTACAAAGCTATAAAGTTTCATCAATATGTCAGTTGAAAAAAAAAGCCATCACCCACACTATTGCTTCAGAAGGAAAAGCCCTAAAACCAGAAATACTTTAATTTGCTCATCCTGCCTCATGAGCAGCATAAATGTTCTCTGTTGGCCTTTTAATCCCTGGATGATGACTTCTGGAGTGGACTGAATCCAGCCCCTGTCAGGTTCTGCTGAAAGTGCATTTTTTGGAGGGAAAGAAGAAGGCTGTATTTGTAAAGAAGTTCTCATATTGAGGGTTGATGCCCTTCTGGTCCACAGCCACCTTCAGCAGTTGAGAGCATGGCCTTGACTACACTGACAGTAATTTTGCAGCAGACAGGACTTGTTAGCTTCTCTGGACATATTAAAAAGGATCTTGTACTAGAACGACAAGTTTAGAATTTTTGGGTGCTACTAGAAAAGAATAAAGGGGGCCTCTTCCAGTCCAGGCAGAGACCTGTCGTTATTTAATGTGGCAGACGTGGTCTGTGTATGTAATCGTGCTCATGGCCTCACTGAAAGTGAAACCAGAGATGGGTTCTCATAAACCGTGTGAAAGCTCCAGAACTGACCTCCTGACACCTAAGCCTTCAACAGGCTTTCTAAACACGGTCACAGCCCTGCTATCAAATAAGCATCATCATTCTTCTCTCAAGCTCCTGCAGCTGGTCCCAGAGCAGGGTTAAAAGACCAGGCAGGTGCAGAGGATGTCACCATAAAGGGGAGGGAAATGAAAGACTCAAGACTGAACCGGATTCTCTCTCAAAATGCATATGACCTCAGCAACCTATATAACAGAGACAGTAAAAAAATGCCTGCTGTCTAGGGGTCTAGAGAACGAGTCTTATGAGGAGCAGCTGAGAGAGTTGGGATTGTTTAGCCTGGAGAAGAGAAGGTTGAGGGGAGACCTTATCACTCCCTACACCTGAAAGGAGGTTATAGTGAGGCGGGGGTCAATCTCTTCTCCCAAGTGACAAGCGACAGGACAAGGGGAAATGGCCTCAAGTTGTGCCAGGGGAGGTTTGGGTTGGATATTAGGAAAAACTTCTTTACCGAAAGGGTTGTCAGGCATTGGAACAGGCTGCCCAGGGAGGTGGTGGAATCGCCATCCCTGGAGGTATTTAAAAGATGGGTAGACGTGGTGCTGAGGGACATGGTTTAGGGGTGGTTTTGGCATAGGTTTATGGTTGGACTTGATGATCTCGAAGGTCTCTTCCAACCCAAGTGATTCTATGATTCTATGAAATCAGACTAAACAACCCTTTATTTTTAGGCAGTGTTGATACCATCCATGGTCATCCCAAGGTTTGAAAATAAAGTAACTCAGCTTTCCTAATAGGCTTATATATTCAGATGACTAAAAATGTCTCCTCCTGTGGGTGTAACTGAAACACAGCTGCTTTCAAGAAACGGGAATTAGAGATGAATTGTAAAAATGAGTGGGAACAACTGTGGAAGCCAGTGCGAGGGGCTGAGAACTGTAAGCCTCAGAGTACTCAGTACCATATAAAACCAGATTCTGGCGGGGTCTGAACAAATGTTACACGAGAGGTAAGTTGTCTCTTCAGGCAGCTTAATTCAGGAAGGTCACTGCTTTGCGACCCATCCTGTTCACAAGCCTTTGCTGGAAAAAAAATACACACAGGGTGTACGGGTGATAACCTGCCTTAGAGCGAGAACTCCTCGCTAATTCCCACTGACACAAACTACCAGCAGGTACAGGAAGTGCCTGGGCAAGTACTGTAAACACAGGCACAGAAATATGAACTGATTTTTGTTTAATGACATGACACAGCGTACCTATTATGTGCTTCACTGCAGGAACACCAAGCTGGTTGGTTGGCTTCGGGATTTCAGAACTTCACTGCTTCAATTTCTGATTTCTTTGTATTACTGTGACCTTCAGTTACTCTGATAATCACGGAACTGGTTATTCTGATAAACTAGCTAGCTGAAGGCCAGCTAACAGAATGAAGACACTACATTTGGTGTGCTGATATCGATGACATCTTTCAGTACCAAAGTTAGTGGCCCTGAAAAAAAAGAAAATTTTCTTTAGAAGGCACATTCTGCTTCATCTTTTCATGTTGCTGATAATTCCCATTTTCCCTGACAATGGTTACGAATATCCAGGTAGGTTTCAACATGCCTCTTGGTGACTGTGGAAGAGCCACGTGAAGGTATTCCGAATCTGGGCTTTTCAGACAACAGCAATTGTGGAGCATCGTGTTTCCACTTAAATATCAGCCTTTATGCCAAACCTGCCGAAGCATCGTTGTAAACGGGTCACACTGACCTTCCCCTACTTCCGAGCTGGCTGCTGTACGCTGGGAAATGCAACATCCAGTCTTGCTTGTGACCAGTTAATCTTGGGAAAACTGACCCCTGTGAGCTCGCTCCGGGGGCAATCTGGAGTCTACCTGGTAGGACTGGACAGAGGTGGTTATAAGGCACTCTGATTCACTACTGGAAAGGCACTGGACATCAAAATGAGCATCAGCTCCATCAGATGACTAAATCAACACCTAAAAGGGCAGGGAGAAAGGTCAGAAATAGAGTAAGTGTAAATTAAGCCTTTTAAAAATTAAAAAAAAAAAAAGAGTAAAATAAAAGAAGTTTGATACATAATTTAATCTACATTTTGATTACAACGAGATGAACAAAATACAAACAAATTGAGGAAAATGTAATGAACATCGCTGGGTAACATTCTTAGACATTTCACGCATGCTTTTGAAGACTGCAGACTGCCTTATCTTGACTTTTAGACACCTCCGGGACATGAATTTTAATTGCGACAGATTTAGGAATTTGCAAAGACTCCTCTGAGAAACTCTGTCATTTCAGAAGCATGCGTGTAAGATTCTGACAGAGCACGTGAGTAATGTGTTTGCTCACAATACTGAATAATTTTGCTATCCCTTTCCTTTCTAGAAATTTCAAAACATTTTAATTGCTATTATAAAATTAATCCATATGCTTAGTTAGAATAGAACACACAACTGTTTCTCCTGCAGCATATTTCCCTTTCCTGAATAAATGAAATAAATCATAGAATCCCCTAGGTTGGAAGGGAGCTTTAAGATCATCGTGTCCAACCATCAGCGTAACACTGCCAAAACCACCCCTAAACCATGTCCCTCAGCATCACGTCTGCCCAGCTGTTAAATATCCCCAGGGATGGTGATTCCACCACTTCCCTGGGCAGCCTGTTCCAATGCTTGATAACCTTTCAGTGAGGAAATTTTTCCCTAATATCCAACCTAAACCTCCCCTGGCACAACTTGAGGCCATTTCCTCTTGTCCTATTGCCTGTTACTTGGGAGAAGAGGCCGACCCCCACCTCTCTACAGCCTTCTTTCAGGTTGCAAGACAGATCTGCACATAGTATTTTAAAGAAGAAATTTGCACTATGAGTTTGAAAAGCCCTTTAAAAGTTAATTTAAGCCTTATCTTCTATGCATGTCTTAAAGATGACAGAGTGGACTGCAAGAACCGGAAGGTCATCACTAAAGCCTACAGTAACCATGATTTAAGAAGCTATTTTTCTTTCCTAAGAATTTGCTCCACCACTTTTTAAAAACCAAACCAAACCAAAACCAAACTTTTTCTACTGATTGTTAAACACTTGTTAGCACTGAGATACTATGTCTGTCAGTTACTGAGAGACAGTTGCTGGTAAACATTTCCTTTAATATGTTAAAGTTAATGGCATTAGATTAGTGATGCCAGCTCACGTAAACCCGTAAAGAAAAAGAGAAAAGCTAAGCACCGCTATTTTCTGCACGTTTGAAACGCATGCAAATAAACTTGCCTTGCATTTCAGTCTTTCCTTGGCTCCTTGCACAAAGAGGGGCACTTCCCCTACGACTTGGCACACAGTGGCACCAGCTTCAGGCAGCACAAACATCCCAGCACGGGCTCATGTCCTACCAGGCTGATCTAAGGTCTACTGAAGTCAGTCAGAAGTCTCACCCTTGAAACTTTTTTATTTTTTAATATTTTCTTTTTAAACAATGCTACAGTCAATACATGTCCACTAGGCCCCACAGTACAAAACCTGTTAAAGTTTAAATCTTTCACACCTCATTCAAGTGCCTTCATCATCTTTTTAAATAATTTGCAAATACCACACAGCAGTACCCACCTGTGTTATCATCAAAGGTATTTTTATTTGTGATAGATAAGACTATGTCTGGGCTAGCAACTTGCTATTCCGTATAAATACAAGGCAGATCTAACAGTTCGCATTCAGCACTGTACACGTTAAAAGAAATTAGCTAATAATTTGCATTTTTCTTCCATAAATCACAGCGAAGACACTGAAGATCTTTTTAAGAAGGAGGTAATTAAATATTACATGAGGTATTTTAATAAAGTATATTTTCTCACTGGAATACATCTTAAAATAAGTACCCCTAGATTAAATGACTTGGTGCAGTAAAACAGAACAGACAGTATCCCTGCGTCCAGCAGCGACTTCATTTTCACAGCATAATTTAACACTTGGTACTTTTTATAACTAGAAACTAAAATTTGCATTTCTCTACTATAATCCACCTGAGAATATGAAGGAACTTTATAACCTTGCGATAACCTCCTCCATCCAGAAGCAGCCAGACCAGTTAGATAGCTGCAGAAACAAAAGTACAGTGAGATTTCTGCGACGCTCCCCAGGTCACAGAGGAAGACGATAGCAAAACCAGCCTGATATCCTTTCTCCCGTGTCCAGCTCACAGATCTCCATTCTTTCTGTGTTGATCCCAGGCCTGAGTCACTGTGCAACCTACTTCCTAACATTCACTATCTTTTTCTGTGAAGCATGTTCCCAGGAGCCCAAAAGGACACGCAGTCTATGAAACCAAGGTACACAGGACAAAAAAAAAATGGAGCTACTAGCTGTCAGCTTGAGATATGACCTCTTACTTACCTAAAACAATTTACAAGTTAGACTTCATCATCAAAATGGAAGTTTTATTTATATTTTCAACATGAAACATAATAAAATACAGTGTTGTGCTGACAGACATGCTTTTCTGCAATACCGGGCAATTCCATCTTGTATATTCTGATTTTAAATAGATACGAGTCCTATTTTAAACTTTTCCTGTATTCTGACATTCATCATAATTAACTCATTAAAAGCAGTATTTATAAAGCACCGATTGCAGGCTGTACATAGTTAGGGAGTGATGACATACAACAAAAGACAACAATTACTCGGTTTTGGTTTATCAAGTGGTGAGTTAGCTACGCGTTTCTTCAAAATTCAAAAGCGAGCTTCCGTGGAGTCATGAATTGCTTCACCATTTCATCTGTAACCTGCTTCCGCCTCTCTTGATGCGCTGCGATCAAGGGCTGCAACGTTTCAATAAGAACCTTCTTCAGCTCCCCCGTGAGCAATTCCCCACTCGTATACGCCTGTCAAGAAAGTGTTGATTGCTAAATATGGTGCTATATGGAAAAAGAGTCAGTGACAAGTATTTCTTTAAAAGCCTGGCCCTAGAAAATACAGATTTGGATGTCTTAAAAATAAGCGCATGCCTTAGAAGATCATGTGGTATCAGTCTGAAAATGTAACTTCCAAAATTGCTTTGTCCCTTGTAAAAGATTAAGGCAGCTGGGCAATTTCATATGTGACAAGTTCCATGGACCGAATAAGCTACATTCACAGGAATTTAACTGGAAAATCCTGTAATTATTTGCAGGAAACCGCAATTTTTCTCCCCAGAAGCCCAGTTCAAATAAACAGTCACCTTGAGCTGTTTTTTGCAATGAGAGATACAAATTCTTGTATTTTCCTTATTGCATTTGTTTGGGTAAGAGATTTGATGTGATTAAAGTGCCCTTTTCATAGCACAGACACTTAGAACCTGTGCTCACACGAGCAGTCATACTCACAGCTGGTAATTCCCAGTGTGCACGGGGATTAGCAGCTATCCAACCCTGCTCTTGGTGGGAAAGAGTAGAAGGTTGGAAAAGAGTTTGCAGCTGTTCCCACCTGGAAAACCTGATCAACCAATGGGCCATAGGTACTATCAGATACGGGCACTGCCTTCCAAAGAACACACACTGCCTGGTAGTGAAGATGATGGTCTTACAGAGGAAGGAAGCGAAATGTCTTGCTACCATCCCCAGGGACAGAGCTCTGCCAGACAGGTTGAAGGAAAACGCAACTTATATGAACCAGTTTTTGCCTGGAATCAGTGAATCAATTCCTCATAGATATCACATTTCTTGTGACGATAAAAAAAAACCCAGCAAGCTTTGGACATGAGCTTTTGCAGTTTTGCAGGGTATTTATGTACCTCGCACATAAGGAACAGGCAGAGTGTATTATACAATTAAAAACCACACCAATCCTAAGGTGGCTTTATTGGAAAAGTAGGGAGGATACTGTCCTACACAGTGTTGGAGATCCTTAAGAAAATACTAGGGAAATTATTATTTTTATTTTATTTTTTTTAAAGAAAAGACAGAATGACCTGTGAGAAAGGAGAACATTGCAACAAATACACAAGTCTTAATATCGAAACTTGTAAGGGATGGAAAGTGCAAGAATAACTACACAATTACCTCCCTGGAGAAGCTTCATATGAGGACTTAGTTACAGCTTTGTCCTCAGTGAGGAATGACTAACATTATCTTCCACTTGGCTACTTACCTGCTTCAGTTGTTCAAGCCTGTCGTCATCTTCTAGGAAGAAAGTCAGGTACATAAAGGACACGTCAACATCACAATTGCCTCCGTACTTCCTGTGCTCTTCAATAGTATCTCTGCCTCCCGAGAAGGCATGCTTGTTAATCTGAAACAACATAATGATTTTTAATGGTATAATTTCTACTAAATTCTAGATTACCGTATTGTAAACAGAGGTGTATCATGATCCTCCAAATTCTATATCAAGGGTGAGCGGGCCAAGTTAATGCAGACCCTCAAGACTGAAGTAGGGAGGCAAAAGGAGGTCGTTAGAAGCCAGGAGGAAAAAATGTCTATACACATACTCCCCAGACTGCATAGCCAGACCAAAAATGAAGCAAAGTTTAAAAATAAGCCATCCAAGATTCAGTCAAAAAAGGTTTAAGTCCCTTTTGCTGAAGCTGTTGCCTGTTGGATAGAATTTGTGCTTACAGGAAACATACTTCATGTAAGAAAAAATAAGATATTCATAGAATCAAGAAATTGATTTTGAAAGATATGAAGAAGGCATGGAGAATTCTGAAGAAATTCTAGTGAGGAACCTAGTCTCTTCCTCTTTTCAGGGAAAAGGAAAAGAAGAGAAACCAGAGTTAAAAATTACAAAACTCTGGCTAGAATGGCTAAAATCAGACAAATGCCTAATTGTTCAGTCTAAAAATGGAATACCTACTGACTCTCTCCACACCTCCAGCTTCCTATGGGGAGATGAGCCGCACTGGTGAACAGATCTACCTGCTAATCCCATTCCCAGTAAATTCAGAAGCCACCAACTTATTTTAAAAATTGACACCTGTGTAGGATGTACGCATCTCAGAGGATGCTAACCCTCCCGCAAATTCAAAGTAAATAGATTACCAGGAAGAGGAAAAAAAGTATTTCACAACCATAAGCTGAGCTTTCATTTGGCTCTCGTATCTTTTCAGATACCATCATCAACCAGCCAAGAGACATATATGCATATGAAGTAGATTTCTTTTTTAGTTCTAGTATTTAGAAACTGCTATATATTTATAATTTCTGAACATTCTTGTTCTGTATGACTGTCTAGTGCTTTCTTGTCTCTTTCTAACCACCATGTTACAGATGATGTCTTGTGGCGACGAATTACATACAAAAATGATGCACTGATGAATATCTTAAGAAGATAAACTTCCATCTGTCACATTACATCTATTCTTACATTGTAGGACAGCCTGAATAGCTGTCTCAGTATCCGCAAAACTACATTTTTAAATAGTTTTGCACTTCCCCTCACCTGCCCCCTTACTAGATTTTGTATGACATTTTTTCTATGTCCCTCATCCCTACAGTTTGTCTTCTTACTTAGGTGAGGGGGATTAAATATAATATGCCAGGTGAAGGTGCATTACTGTTTTACACAAAATGTTTCCTGTATTAATCTCAAATTCAATTTTCACATATTCTGGCACCTACTTGTTGACTGAGGGCTTCAGTGATTTATCTATAGTGATGCACTGATATTTTCCCTGAATTAGTCCAGACTTAGATCTAAATAACAGTTTCTAGGAAAACAAGTAAATAATTGAGCTGTAATTTGGTGCCGATAGGTTAAATAAGAATAGTTTATTATAATGCTGCCATTCATCTCCTTGGATTTCCCAGAAGCTTCTCAGCCTGTCCGAGTATCTAGTAATTTTTTATCTTCTATTACCTGTAAGTTTTGAACCTCCTTACTTCAAAATGTACTAGTGATCTGAAAAATGCTGTAAGCAGTAATTTTTTTTGTGCGGCAATGGCACTCTCTTTTAAACCTTCATCCATCACCAGAAGTTAGTTCTCCTACTCTAATTTTTTATTTATTTCCCATAACAATATTTGGTCTTTCACTCAAGCTCTACTCATGACTCAAGCAGGTCATAAAGACTACTTTCTGATGTGCTTTACAAGCTGAAATAAATCTCAGTTTGTCCTCTGTTACTCAATACTTAACATTATGTTCAGAATTTTCTCTTTATAGCTTTTGTTTTCCAAGTAGCTAGAATTATTTTGTTATTTTTCCAACTAGTTCAAGGATAGTGGAAATAGGACTTACTAAGCACACATAAGGCTTCTTTGATCTCTTTGCAGATTACTAGCCACTTGCCAGGAAAAAAATGGAAGAATATTACAGTATCACCACTAACCAAGTATCCTCTACTCTGAAATTATACGCTTTTTTAAAAAAGCAACTGTGTAACTGTGCAAGTAAACCGGAATTATTATAATTCAAGCACATGGAAGAATTCAAATTCTTCCAAACAGCACTGTTTAATCCGTTTCTACATAAGATAATGAATCGTTATGACTGCAGAAGAGTCTGACATACATACATGGGTTTGTCAACCACAAGGGAATTAATCCAAGCCCACCCAGCAGAAACAACACATACATCTTTCTTCTTGTTTTGACAGGTATTTATTTCACGTCTGGTTATCATGCCTGTAAATCCTGTTCCAAAGACTGATTTCTATTTTTTTTAAAAAACACAACACAGGTGAACTTTTGCCAAATTAAACCATCTCACATTGACTAAGAGGGATTTTCCTTTGAGCTATAAGGGGCACTAGGAATATGCTCAGATAGGAGAAAATACCCCTTCTAAAACTTAGGTGAAATTCAACATAATATTTATCTGTGAACTGGAGGGAGGAGTGCATGGCAGCAGCAGAAAAAGTCTGACGTGTTGTAACCAACACTGCAATGTTTGGTGATCCCAGCATGGGGAGGCAGTCACGAGAAAGAGCTGTTTATTTGATTTACATCATGGACTGTCAGACTTCAAAGCTACGGCAACATATTATTTATTTTTAGAGCATAACCCTCCACTGCTTTTATTCCCACACCACTACCCTGCAGATACCAGACAAACACGATGTTTTGTACATTATTCTAGCTAATGTTTGTACTGTTAGACTCGTTGGCAAGGCAAAAGATTAGATTTGATAGTCTAGCTAAATTTGCATAACTTGGTCAATTCCTGAAGATGCTTTGCAATGAAACACATGGAAAAAAGGAGGTAGATATGTTCAAAGAAAACATTAAAAAGTTGCCATTGTAACCATAAGGACCACCACTCGTTGTTATAAAGCTTTGTGCGCTCAAGTTCTGTCGGTCCTTACCTTTGTCTTGATTTGTTTGGGTGTATCAGTGAGGAAGATGGAGGAGTTCGGGTCACTAGCACTCATTTTTGTCTGTGCTCCTTGCAGGGCTGGGAAGAAGACTGAATGCAGTAAGGCTGGTTTAGGCTGTCCAATTCTAGGTGCTACATCTCGGGTCATTCTAAAATAAGGATCCTAGAAACAACCATCAATGAAAGCACAGAACAAAGTTGTAAAATGTGATTTAAAAGCTGATTAGTGCTAAGTTGTTCATGGCTAAACAGGTAGTCTAAAGCAAAAAAACCAACAAACCACCAACCAAAAAACCCCAAACCAACCACAAAATGTTCCAGAACCTACTTCCAATCCAGTTCATCCAGAAAAACAAACAAATAAAATCCCTTTTTTTTTAATTTCCGTAGTTTTGCTGTACACCCCAATTCCATCCATTAATAGACATATTACAAAGATTCCAAATAGTTGTGAAAACTATGCTTAATAGGCCTGGAGGTGGATGCAGATTAAGATGCAAGCCTCCTTCCCAAAGCATTTAACAACCTGCACAGAATCTGAATTAAATCAGTGATCAAGCCGGCAGTGCCGTACTGCTGATCTGACTTAAACTGACTGCAATAATATTACTACATAATATCATGACTGATGAATGTAATTACGTCACCTTCCAGTGACTGTCCCTGTGACTGAAATAGCGAAAGATTCAGACAGAGCAGAATTTGGTTCCTAGAAACAATACTTATTTAAAGTAATAACACTACCACTGCCATTTGTAGCCGATGTTCTTCCATCCTCTCTACACAGATCTGGATTGTTAAGATTCTGCAGCCTTTCTGGCAAACTATTCCAATGCTTCTTTGTTCTTACTCATAGAAGGTTTTTCCCTGTGGTTCAATGTAAATCTCTTGTGCTGCAAGTTAAGCTCATTACATCTCATCCTAGTTACCATGGAGATGGCCAAAAGTTTCTTCCTATCCCCATGTCAGGATACTTTTGCATAGATTTTACTGTCTTTGCTTGCATAGATGCCAGCTCACTGGGAACTGGGTTGAGATCAAGACTGGCAAGAATGAGTAATGCATGAAGACATGATTGTTGGGTTAAGCCTTCATCTTTGCCAGGATACTGCGCGACACAACACCCTTTTATCTCTTCCAGCTTCTGCCCAAGAAAGGTGCTTGCGGGAACATTTTACAGATGTTCTGATATACCACCATGAAGTTTGAATGGTACATTACAAAAACAAATCCATGAAAACCAAATTAAGTAACATGATTTTCTTACCTGATCGATAGCACAAGGGATAAGACACTGAATGTTCTCCTTGCCATTGAAGATTTGTGGAAATGACGAACTGAAGGATGGAGCAGCTTGAATAGCAGGAAAGCTGATCTTTCCTAGAAAACAACACGTTTGGAAAAGCTGAGAAGCCAATCCAAGCAATGACAAATAGAGAGAACTTTCTGAAATATCAAGTGAATCATTCAGATGCTCAGTTGAAGACTAACATCTATCTTTATCAAGCAGTGTTGCCTTATCTGAGGAAACTTTTTCATCTTCATCTTCTATTATGTCAAAAAACCCTTCAACTAACACAGAAACTAATGAAAAAAGGCAGGCTGTGATCACAAAGATTCTCGAAAAGGTTAATAAGTGCATATTCTCTTCCTCATTGAACTATCTGCCCTTCCCAGAAATACAATTGACTGTATTATCACTCTGACCTGCTCATTTTTTTCCTCTTTGTGAGAGAATGACTACAGACCTTATTAGGCAAGTTCCCCTCCAAGATCTTATAATCATTGCTATACGCATGCTGTACTTGTGAAGCATCTCAGATGTGCCTAGCTTTCTTTTTAATCACATAGTGACAAACCTGCTTGCCTGATCAAAATCCTCTCAGAACAGAAAGCAAATAGCAGATTTTTCCAAACATGTAATGAAGTCATTATCACAATAACAACTCTTATTAGAGCACTGTTAAAATAGAAGTAGGAATCTGTTCCTTGGTTACTGTGAAGGCCGAAAGGATGTCACTGGCCCAGTTACTGGTC
This sequence comes from Chionis minor, assembly GCA_013398295.1. Classification (NCBI taxonomy): domain Eukaryota; kingdom Metazoa; phylum Chordata; class Aves; order Charadriiformes; family Chionidae; genus Chionis; species Chionis minor. Next base: position 87,205 of record VZSF01003776.1, read on the forward strand.
AAAGAATACTATTAGTGCTCAGGAACACCAAGGTTTTAATGCCATCTTTGAGACAGAATCTTTTTTTAGCTAATGTGATAGAAACCTGCAATCGCAGTCAAGTAAACGGAAGAGTTACCCAGCACCTTGATAATTAGGCCTCTGAGTGCTCCTTAACTTTTTCATATATGTATATGCAGGTGTGTGTTAATGTAACTTTTTCTGAAGAGAAAAGCTTCTATATAATTTTGTCATAGAAATTTCTAGGAGGCATAATTAACTATAGCTGCAATCAGTATTTAGAAAAAACTATATACAAAAATTCTGTATCTGGGGCACTTCAACGTTGGTGTTTTGCACTTTGCTGTTACTAAGGACAGAACTGGTAGATAATCATGCTAGAAATTCCACTGTAAAGTGTTTTCCTTATTGAAGGAACTACAATAACACCCTTTCACAATCAGCCTAGAAATATGGATCTTATCCATACTTCCATTATGTTTTTTCCATTATTACATTTTCCATTATTATTTCTTATTATCTATCCATGTAATGTGTGGCAGATAATCTCTTCAAATAGTTACTTAAATAATGCCACAGAGATTGAGAGCAAGCATCACTTCTAGTAACTCATAGTATTTCCTACCAATGCAATCACTGTCTGTAAAGCCAAAGATTCCTTTCACTTGGTTAAATGTAACATGCTTCTGAACTTTGACGATGTTTTTGTAGAATCCAGTACTTGTTCTGTGAAAAACAAAGTGGAAAAATAAAGAGAGAAGTCAAGAGCAGAAAAGTGTAGGCAGAGACTTTCACTCCAAAACCTGATAACGTCAAAAAACCTGCAGGATTAAATCTCACCATTTTGGTCTTTTTGTGGCCCACTGAGATAATAATTAGATAATTACTTACAAACAAGAATTTTATGCCTCAAAAGTTTAATTTATTCTTCCCTCCACCCAACACTTACCGCAAACATTTTTTGTAACAATTAACTGTCTGAACCCAGAAATATTTTGATCTGGAAACGGTGCCAAAATGTCTCACAGAACCTGAAGTTTACTTATCCTTATGCTTCTCTATGACCTCAGACAACCTGAAAGGATCATGTCTTCTATGTTGCTTGGGATCCCCACTGTGTATCCCACACAGGATGCTGTGGTTCACCAAAGGAATAGTAGCTCAAATCCTCTAAATTCTCATTTTCTACAGGCTAGGTTCCCTGGTTGGACTTTCTCTGTCACCAAATCTGGAAGCAGCATTTCCAAATCAAAAATAGCTCAGCAACTTCTTCCTTTTTTATTTCTGCTGGAGAGCTGAAGCAACAGAAACAGCAGTTCTGACCTACCCTCGTTCAGTCACAGGGCAGATTCGTGTTAATGCAATTTTTCTAAGGCAGGAAAGTCAGGCGAGTCAAAGGAGGAAAAACTGCTCTGTAGGCTCCACATTCTGGGAGATGTATGTTCTACAGTTCATCTCTAAAACATATATTCCCTTATCCAAGTCTCTAAGAAAGCTCATCACCCCACATGGAAAACAAAGCCCACAACTTCACTTCTGAACTCTGCCATAAAACCTCTTCCTTTTGAGAAAGCAGTTCCCATAGCAGTTTCTTTTTCTTACGTCTTCTTTAAACTATGCTCAAAGTTCAAATAATAATCTTTCATGCTGTATTATTAAATTAATTGACTACCACAAGTTGCTGAAATGCTTTTTGTTAATGCAGATAAAGTGTAAACACATCTCAAAGGTTTTCAGACCATCTTCAACCAATCTCGAGGTTTCTTGGTGGCTTAGGTATTTTTACAATTTAGCTGGTTTAATATATTTTCCATAATTATTTAAGCATTGCCCACACAAGTATTTGTTCATATGTTATACAGAAGAATGACAATAGTATACATATAAAATGTCAGTCAGCAGAAAAATTAGTAAGTTTCTATTCTAAGTGTTGTAAAACCTCCCTTGAAGCTCTCCAATTTAGATACATTTATTAAAACACTGCTGGCTGTTAAAGTTGGAGAGGAAATACAGACACGTTTTTTTCATTACAATGCCCTAAAGAAACTTATACTTACCCCAAATAGTCTAAATCAGAAAATATAAAGGTCTTATTGATGTCAAAACCACATGCAATGATGTCTTTTGCATTTTCTCTAGCATACTCATAGGCCTTCTCAGTCGTTAGGTCCTTCCAAAGGTACTTCTCATCATCAGTTAACTGTATAACTAAGGGAACATCAAATACTTCTTGCAGCCACCTAATAAAAGCAGAAAGATTTTATCTCAAAACAAGTTAAAATGAAGATGTAGATCAAGCAGATAAAAGATTTTTAAACATTTAAACAAAAGTATATCAAGAGATCTGCTTCTCTTTTTTTGTATACACGTGCAGTTATGTTTATGTGAAAAGAATAAGCATTTTATACATATTACAATGACAATTCACCTGGAAAAGAGACTCGCACTTATTTGTTTCCTGTACATATGACAGTGGTCAGCATTTGCAATGGAAACAGAATTCAAAGAGACTTTTAGCTCTTTTAGTCTAATGTCTCTGTGTCCTGCTACTGCAGGACATTACTGAGTCTCATCGCAAACTTGTGTTTAAGAAGAACAAAAATTCTAAGGAGTCCCATAGGGCTAGGGGTGCAAAGAAAAGGGCTTTATGGTGATGCAAGAATTATGATAGTTTTAGTGAAAAGGTAAGATTGCATTAAGTTCATTAATATTCACCTCACAAACAGAACACCTTGCAATGTATCATTTTGGCAATTCCATAAACCATTTCCATTGGCAATTCCATAAACCAGGTTCAACAATTCCTTAGAAAAAAACCGTTTTGATTAATACAAATGTAGAAATAACTTACTTTGTGAATATAAATGGGATAAGATGACCAACATGCATTGCCTGAGAGGACGGCCCTCTGCCTGTATAAAGGTAAAAGGACTTCTTATTTTCATAAGCATCAAGGATTTGGTCCATATCTCTAAAGATAAAACAGAGAAAACATGATGCAACTCTTTAGGAAGAAACATCTACAGAAAAAAGCTTCTATTCAAAATTTGAGTGCTTTTAAAGCCAAATGTATTTATAAATAACATATAGTATGTTAAGTGTCCTAGGAGTAAACAGGTTTTGTTTGTTCATTTTTTTAATTTAAGAAAAGTGTCTCCTTCAGGCTCCATGAAAAAAAGTTAAAAGAAAAATTAAATTAAAAAGTATTTAAAAATTAATATTAAAATTAAAAACCGTGCAACTTTTGAAATTACTTAATTGGATAATAATTTCTAAGGCCCAGTAAAACAGGGCTGGGAATCATTTCCCAAACAGGTTCAAACAACCAGCTTGGAACGGTCTCTGATGGAGGGTATGTCCTGAATGACGCTCAGGCACTAATTTGAAACGTGCTAGCTGCCACAGTCCAAAAGCCCGTGCATGTTAACAATTAAACACTGTAGGTGACTGGCAGGCTGGTGCTTAAGATTATTGCCTGAGCCTTTTTTATGTAACAATACAGATGCAGAGGTCCACAGGCCACGTGGACCCTTGCTGAAACCAGCAGCGACACCATATGAGCCCTGGAGCTCTCTGCTAATTCCAAGCCAATTCCTTTGTCTGGCTGCTAATGCGGAGTCAAAACAAAACCTGTACAAAACAAAGATTTGGTGCGCATTTCTCCAATTTGGGATTAGTGAGGACCCACCAGAAACGGATGCAGCCAAAATTTTCAAGTGTTGCCAGGGAAAACCTGCAGTAGTTGCTTACTTCAAAGTTGGTTTACCTTGGTATAAAAGAACATGGTCTGTTGCTAGTCATACGTTTCTCACAATAATGCTCACAGGAAGTCTACCTAATAGGACCCTTTTGAATTTTAAAACAAGAAAAACTCACCTGTGAGAAAAAAAGATTCCTCTGCGCAGAAAGCGGTGAGGTTTTTGCCCAATAGCTCTTTCTATTCGATTGATCAGGTCAGTGTCAATTTTACTGCTGCCAAATCGAACTATAATCATAAAATGTTAAAAAAAAAAAAAGCATGGCATAGCTACAACCAGATCTTTGATTACCAAGAACATACCAACGCAACTTAGATTAAAAAGGACATCTCCTTCTTCATGGCTCAAGTAAAATAACTAGATTTTCCTGCTGCTTCTCTGGAGTCCCAGCAGTCGCCTCTGATACTAACTGTGCTAGGAGACCCAGTCTATGCACAATCTGTAGTGCTGCTCCATCCATGACTGATTATAATTGCAGTCTCCTTACAGCAGAAGTATCGATATTCAGAACAACATACATTCCAAAGAAATGTATTTCAGTCAATAGCTTGGCCTCTGTAAGCCACAGGACAAAAACAGCTGTGAGGCTCTGAATGCTTCTCTCTTGATGTCTAAATTTTCTGCCTTCAGATCACACGGCTTTTCACTTTCCAACCCCAAATACTCTTCTGCAAACACAATTCTTCTTTTATATGGATATGATTACAGACACTGCTCCCCTCAAGAGGCTCGAAAAGGTAATGCATAATACTCTTCATAGCAATCAAGTAAGACTTATCACTTGGTGGTTAGGAAATCAGCTGATTAATAAAACAACATTTTTAGATGTAGTAATTTCATTCAATAAAGGTTTTGACAGAGTGAAATAGTGGTACTTTTTCCTATTCCAAATAAAAACAAACTGGGGAATTCTTATTTTTTCAGTAAAGCTTCCTATACTCTAATCCCAACTCTTGGACCCCAATAAGCAGGTCAATGCTCCACGATTTGGACTTGATTGAAAAAAACTAGACAAAAATCTACTCTTTGCTACTATTCTGCTCTATTCAACATTAGAACAACTTGCGCTATTAATTACTGGAAATTACAGAATCATAGAATGCCTTGGGTTGGAAGGGGCTTTTAAAGGTCATCTAGTCCAACACCCCCTGAAAGGACCAGGGACATCTTCAACTAGATCAGGTTGCTCAGAGCCTCGTCCAACCTGACCCTGAATGTTTCCAGGGATGGGGCATCTACCACCTCTCTGGGCAACCGCCTCCAGGGTTTCACCACCCTCACTGCAAAAAATGTCTTCCTTATATCAGTCTGAATGTTCCCTCTTTTAGTTTGAAGCCATCACCCTTTGTTCTACCACAACAGGCCCTGCCAAAAAGTGTGTCCCCATCTTTCCTGTAGGCAGCTTTGAACTACTGGAAGGCCACAATAGGGTCTCTCTGGAGCCTTCTCTTCTCCAGGCTGAACAACTCCCACTCTCTCAGCCTGTCCTCACAGCAGAGGTGCTCCATCCCTCTGACCATCTCTGTGGCCCTCCTCTGGACCCGCTCCAACAGGTCCATGTTTTTCTTCTGTTGGGGGCCCCAAGAGCTGGATGCAGTACTCCGGGTAGGGTCTCACCGAAGTGGGAGTAGAGGGGCAGAATCACCTCCTTTGACCTGCTGGCCACCCTGCTTTTGGTGCAGCCGAGGATATGGTTGGCCTTCTGGGCTGTGAGTGCACATTGCTGGCTCACGTCCAGCTTTTCATCCACCAGTATGCCCAAGGCCTTCTCGGCAGGGCTGCTCTCAATCCCTTTGTCCTCCAGCCGGTATTGATAATGGGGATTGCCCCGACCCAAGTACAGGACCCTGCACTTGGCCCTGTTGAACTTCACGAGGTTGGCACGGGCCCACTTCTTGAGCTTGTCCAGGTCCCTCTGGATGGTATTCCATCCCTTAGGCATGTCAGTTGCACCACACAGCTTAGTGTTGGCACCATTATCCAATGGGAAACAAGTTCCTGCTTACAATTGTTCATTCACTCCAGGTAAATCAAGCAGGCTGTCATACAAGAAAAGTACTGGGCCCATCTACAGACCCATTAAAATAAATGTCACTAAGAGACAAATGCTGGAACACGATTTAGCAACCAGTGCTTTAATCCATATGTTTTCCAAGCATTATCGCATCTGCTTGTCCTAGGCAAACCTTAATTACTGAATTAATTTCTTCCTAGCAAATAAAATGCATTACAAAATGGCAAGGTAATTATAATCTGAATGAGTGCTAAAAAGAGATCAAGTGAACAAGAAAATGTTTGATTCAGCAGAACAACAGCAACTGCTAAGAGGGTAATTTTACAGAAACGGAAAACATGAGTATGCTCCAGACTAATTTGGGCTAGCAACCCTAAAATACTTGTATACTGTCACAGAAAGTGATCAAAAGCTCTCTGATATACAGAACATTTCACTGGGAATGCCTAAATACCTTTATTAAACGTTAACAGACTGCACAACTCCATTCTCTTTGTCCATCTTCATCTTTCCTGTTAAAAAATTGGACAATTTTTCCCTACTTACTTCCTCTTATTCCTCTTATAAGGACATTCAAAACGTTTTAGGCTCTCTATCCACAAAGGATCTGCCTCCCTAAACAGCTTCTGACAAGGACACAGTCCCCACTCCTTAACGAGCTTTTAAAAAATTCCTGGCATGCTTTTGATCTCTAGTGTTCTAGCTTTTACCAAAAGACAGCTTTCAACTCGCTGTACAGAGGAAGTCCTGAGAGCTGCCATTTTCAAAAGCATATTTGCATTGGCTGAAAATTTATTGTGTACTTTTCCTCTTTGCCATTGCTATGTTATATTTGCATATAGAAAACTAATAACCGACTTTTTGTTATACAGTAACTTTACTGACCAGGCCAGTCTCAACAATCTTTGAACAGTCATGGCAACTGGGAGAGGTTCCTGGAGGCTGGAAGAAAGCAAATGCCACTGCTACCTTGAAGAAGGGCAAGAAGAAGGAGCTGTGGCCGCCCAGCCTCACTTCACTCTGGGCATGTGATGGAGTAAGTAATCCTGGAAACCATTCCCAAACATTATTAAAGATGTTAAGGTGACTGAGAGTAGTCAGTATGGATTTATGAATGGGAAATCATGCCAGCCCAACTTCATAGCTTTCTATGATTATATGACCAGGCTAGTAGATGAGGCAAAAACAGTGGGTATTATTTTTCTCAACTTAGTAAGGCTTTTGACACTGCCTTCCATCTTACTGTCACAGGTAACTGAGGAAGCCTGGACTACGTAAGTGGACAGTAAGGTGAACAGAACACTGGCTGAAGAGGCAAGCTCAAAGGGTGGTGACCAGCTGCAATCCAACATTATTTGTGTACCCCAGAGGGTTGATACTGGGGCCAACCTCTTCATTAATGATGCATATGATGTGACAGAGTCCATGCTCAGTAAGGCTGCAGAAGAAACGGTACTGGAAGGGGTAGCTTATACAACAGATGGTTGTGTTGCCATCCGGAGGGACCTCAGCAGGCTGGAGAAATGGACTGACAAGAATCTCATGAAGTTCAAGGAAAAGGAATGCAAAGTCCTGAATTCCATACACCGGTACATGCAGCGGGGCCAGCTGGCTGGAAAGCAGCTTGGCAGAGGACCTGGGGTGCTAGGGTCCTGGCAGACAAGGAATTGAACATAAACCAACAATGGGCTTCTGTGGCATTGCAAGGTCGACAGCCTTATGGGCTGCATTAGGAACAGCGCTGCCAGAACGCAGAGGGAGGTGATCCTTGCACTGAGCATCTGACACATCTGGAGCACTAGGTTCAGTTCTGGGCTCCAGTATAAGAAGGACATGGACATACCAAAGTGAATCCTGTAAAGGGCCATGAAGATGAAGGACTTAGATCATCTGTCATACAAAGAGAAGTTGAGAGAGCTGGGACTGTTGAGCTTGGGGAAGAGAAGGCTCAGGAGGGATTTTATCGATGTGTGTAAATATCCAATTAGAGGAGGTCGGGCAGAGTAAAGAAAACAGGACCAGACTTTCCTCAGTGATGCCCAGTGCAAGGACAAGAGGCAACAGGCACAATGTGAAATAAAGGAAATTCCATTTAAACAAAAGAAAAACCTTCATATTGTACACGGTCAAATATTGGAACAGGTTGCCCAGGGAGGTCATGGGATCTCCATCCTTGGAGATGATAAAAATCCTCCTGGACAATGTCCTGAGCAACCAGCTCTAGTTGACTCTGCTTTGAGTAGGGGGGTTGACTAGATGATCTCCAAAGACCACCGCCAACTTCAACCATTTTGTTGCTCAAAAAAAAAAAAGAAAAAAAATTCTCTAGGGATGTTCATGTCTAGTACTTAGCTAAACAGAACCTTGCTTCCCATAATATCTTCAGGCTGTTTTGTTGTGTAACCCTACACTTAAGTGCATGCCTAGGACAATCGTTTGAGAAGAATATCCCTTTCAATGACATAGTGCTTTTGGCATTTTCATTTCTTCTATGTTAGAGTTAACACAAACACACTGGCAACCTTCTCTGGTACCACTAATAAATAAACAGATTATAGGTAGCACAAAAATTTCCTTTATGCTAAGAGCTATCAAACGTCAAGTTCTTGGACAATACTTTTAATTATTATTTTTAAAAGAGGGAAGAAGAGGAGGAAGTTTANATGTGAAATAAAGGAAATTCCATTTAAACAAAAGAAAAACCTTCATATTGTACACGGTCAAATATTGGAACAGGTTGCCCAGGGAGGTCATGGGATCTCCATCCTTGGAGATGATAAAAATCCTCCTGGACAATGTCCTGAGCAACCAGCTCTAGTTGACTCTGCTTTGAGTAGGGGGGTTGACTAGATGATCTCCAAAGACCACCGCCAACTTCAACCATTTTGTTGCTCAAAAAAAAAAAAGAAAAAAAATTCTCTAGGGATGTTCATGTCTAGTACTTAGCTAAACAGAACCTTGCTTCCCATAATATCTTCAGGCTGTTTTGTTGTGTAACCCTACACTTAAGTGCATGCCTAGGACAATCGTTTGAGAAGAATATCCCTTTCAATGACATAGTGCTTTTGGCATTTTCATTTCTTCTATGTTAGAGTTAACACAAACACACTGGCAACCTTCTCTGGTACCACTAATAAATAAACAGATTATAGGTAGCACAAAAATTTCCTTTATGCTAAGAGCTATCAAACGTCAAGTTCTTGGACAATACTTTTAATTATTATTTTTAAAAGAGGGAAGAAGAGGAGGAAGTTTATAAAAAGCAAGCAGTAACTTTTTCACTTCCTGAAGTGGCTAGGCTAGTATTCTACTCTGAAAAATTTCCAACACATCATTTAGAACAATCAAATTGACTCATCCACCAAATTTCCCATCTACTAAATAAGTAAAACCCCTTCACACTAACCCACCATTGTAGGGTAGATCAAAAGGTCATACATATACATGCATACATGAACAGTTGCTGGAAAAAAGGACGTTGCTGTTAGGCTTTAGAAAATAGATTTACAGTGAAGTCATGCTAGTCACTCTCAGAAAGCCTTTGAGACTGTGCCAACACAAGTATTGTACTCTTCCCACTTTTCTACAAGACTTGGGACCGCCCCTGAAGAAAAGAAAAAACCCTCTCCATACCTCCTACACAAGTAACAAGATGATGAGAGATCTTGTCCATTTCTAGATTCTAACAATTATCTTTCTTCCTTCTCCTCCGCCAACACATCTCTTTCTTTGCACAGTTCACCCTTTACAACATTTTCTTTCTCCTATTACTTTCTGCAGTCTAAGTCAGTACGCACATACATTTGACACTATCTTACGATAACATCACACCAAATTAAAAGAATGCTGACATTACCAACTGACCTCTCAAAAGCAAATGTATGGCTACCAACACGTAAGAGCGAATGCTCTGTGGTGAGAAACAAGCTGCTAAAGAAACACTGGCAAGGTGTAACTGTTAAAGAATTTTCACTGAGGTCCTAAAGCTGGAGAGGGACTTTTTACAAGGGCATGTAGTGATAGGATGAGGGGTAATGGCTTCAAGCTGGAAGAGGGGAGATTTAGATTAGATTTCAGGAAGAAGTTTTTCACTCAGAAGGCGGTGAGACACTGGAACAGGTTGTCCAGGGAAGCTGTGGAGGCCCCATCCCTAGACGTGTTCAAGGCCAAGTTGGATGGGGCTTTGAGCAACCTGGTGTAGTGTGAAGTGTCCTTGCCCATGATGAGGGGGTTGGAACTAGATGACCTTTAAAGGTCGCTTCCAAACTAAACCATTCTAGGTTTCTATGAAGAATCCTACAGCCTGGTCAGAATGCTTTATGCTCCAGCTGTTCTGCCTCACATCCACAGAAGATGCAGATATGCAGTCACAGTGTCTTTATGAACATAATTCTAATAACATCTGTTATGCCAAAAAACAAACTGTAAGTAAAACTTTTACCTTAAACTGAAAAGTTATTTGCAAAATATTTAAGTCTTCCATAGGAGATCCCTGCCCGGGCCATTTTCAATTCCTACAGCAAATTGTTTAGACATGTGAATACTAAGATTAGACATAAATTAAATTATACCTATGATGGTTTTGATCAGGCTTTGTTATGATCCCTTGCTGGTTTTGTGGTCATTAGGATCACTTGACATAAATTTCTTAGTAGCAGTCAAGAAAGAGTTATACCTATGAGTTTGTCATAATCCACGCCTTTAGCATTTGATGTCTGCACGTTCCAGGGGTCCACAAAATCCTCGTCCTCTTCTTTAGTTGTACCATTGTTTATTAATACAAGATCTTTTGGAGGCAAGCCTGCCTGATAATCTTGCCCTGTTGTTGTTTTATATGACAGTTTTAACGATAATAGCATCCTCACTGCTGCATCAATTTCATCCTGAATAAAGGAGAAAAAGCTGTCTGACTTTGACTTGACGTAACATAGACAATTACATTAATGTCCCAACCCTTCAAAATCCTGCATCCGTGCTTTGACTTGAATTCCATTATTCATAAACTCTAAACCTTTTATTTGCATGTTTGCAGCATCACTGCCAAAGGTAAAAGAAAAGCAAATAGCAGATGACCATTTCCAAACCGGCAGAATTCAGGGCATCACCTTTGCCAAGATACTTAAAGCACTTTTCAATTTCTGCCCAAAGAAAAAAAATGCTTGTCAGCTTTTCAGAGGTATAACAAGATTAACATTTTAAGCACAAATTTTGGAGATCTATAAATATAATATAAATTATTAGATAATTTACAATGCTTTTAGTGGCTCACCTTAAAATAATTTATGCATTACAATTCATTGACAGACTTGAAGACAAACTATAACAAGAAGTTCTTTACAACTTTCATTGCTATGATCTTTTTAATACAAAGCTACTGCAACACCTCATGCAAACAATAAATAGATCAGCACTTCATTTGACTCAGTTTTCAAGGCTCACTCCCACAGACAAGACACTAAGAGAGCCCATATTAAAATTGAGCTGTCTTTGCCAACATAGCGATGACAAAATAGGAACTTGAAATTAATGGCAAATTACAAAATTACTCAAGGGGGATTAAGCAGGGACTTTTAGTACAGTTACAGGAAGATGTATTTGCTGATGTGTATAATAATGCAGGGAGAAAGAGATTTTAACAAATAATCTAAAACCAGGGCAGAGGACAAGTGATATAAATTTCACATGAAAACCAAATACCTTGGATCACATCACATAGCATGGCAACTGGCTAAAGCAGACTTCTAAGCCCTTGACTCTCTGTTTTACTTTAGGAGTAACAACTTTGCTCTTGCTAATGGCTACCTTGCTCCAGGTATGTCCACAGTTGACAAAACGGACATAAATATTTTCTGAGAATTTTTTTTTCTTACTACAATACAAAATAGATCCCAGAACAATCATATTCTTCAGCGCTTTTAAAGACACACCTAACTTGAAATAGGACTGGTTCAAAACATGAAATAGAAATACCTTTGGTGCTTTTCCTGCTTTCAGTGCTCTGACTTTCTCTCCTTGTTCAGTTACTCTTTCAAATAGCTGAAGCGGACTCAGGGATTTCAAATCACAGTCCGGACTATCAGCCATTTTGCCAGACTGCAAAAGATCTGTTTATTTACAATTCAACTAAATTGAACGTCTTCCAATTCTTCGGCTCGTAGATTCAAAACAGCAGCAACAAGGAGAACTGTAGGGCAAAAAATAGTGTGTTTTATGCTTTTGCGTGTATCTATAAGATCGGATGAAGAGAATAGGAATATAAAAACTATACTAACCTCACACCCAATTCTATTCATATCAGATTGATAAATGTGGAAACATTAACACCGTGAGCTTCAGTTTCATACCTATATAGACTGAGACTGACAAAAGTACCAAATAAATTTAGAGATCACTCTTCATGTTGTTTGTCTATGTATCTCATTTAACACTAGAACATCTTTTCAAAGTCAAACTCCCAACAAAAGTAGAAGTAATTAAATACATGTACGATTCAGGTCATCTCAGAAGAGCTGGTAGAGGTTATCTGATTCCTGATTAGTTAATGGTTTTGTACTACTTGATACCCTGTCAAATTCTGAATGATAATGAGATGTTTATACTATCATAGGGAATTCTGTCTTAATATATGTAATATAGTACTTCAGCCCAAAGAAAGGTATACAAAAGAAAAGCTCAGTCACCTTCTTTACTGCTTTGCTCCAGAGGCTACAAAACCCACTGATGATTAGCAAGAAATGCAGCTTTCTAAAGAACAATCAGTCCTTGGGTACAGCCATAGGTTGTAAATTTAAGCAACTATTTGTGTCTCAACAGTATGTAGGAAAAATAATAATGGCTTGTGATGATGAGATGGCCGAGAATAACAACACATCAGTCTTCCTGTATCCAACAGATACCTTGATCACTGGAGCTTCCTAGAACAGAGCACGCCCATGCTATGACACAAAGGCTTCTCTCCCAGGCTAACATCTACAATGCTATTGTTAATATATGCAAAATTATCTAAAAGTTTCTTAGCAGTCTATTTTTTTTTTCATTAATAGCAATTGAGACTTTAGAAAACTACAACTGCATAGTGTACAGTACACTAACACAGTACTGGAAGTTAAATAAAGCTGTTAAAATGTTAAGTGAGCATACAGTTTTTGTTAAGAAATGCATTAAAATCAGTAAGGTTATTTTCACTCTACATCAGAAATATCTTGATCTTTGTGCCATCAGTTATAATCTAAAATGTGTTATAAAGAAGCTCTGCTGTACTTATTTTTAATGAATATATTGAATGCAACTTAGTAATTCCCAAGACAGGAAGCTCCTGGAATATGGATTGCATGGAATTAACTCATACTTTAATACATATGCCTGCCATATACGTGGCACAGCAATTCATGCTACCCCACCAATTTCTTCCTCTATTTTTTTCAAAAATTACCTGATAAATTGTCTTCAGATACCTTCTGATCTAACCCCAAAGTTTTATTGATGTCTGAGGAATCTGTTATCAGCCTGCCATGAGTGAAAACTCATTTCAACTGCAAAGGCAGGATTCCTTATTTTAAGAAATCCTTATTTTCAAAAATTATTCATGCTCAGCAGCTCTTGGTACAAAATGACAAGATCTTTAGAAGTACATATGCTTTGAGTCAGTTTTTTCTAAAAAATTGAAGCATCACGCTGTCTAAATATTCAGAACTGAGGATAAACAAGCACTAACTTGATATGGGAAGAGATTTTAAAACCATTATGGTCCTGGTTATAGTGAGCTTGCCACATTTGCATAGAAGGAAATAAGTATTAAAAAGGGACAAGGAGGACACCGTCTGTTGGAAGAAAAACATTGTAAGTGAAACTGCAACCATGTCAAATGAATCCATTTGGTATGAACATTCCACAATAACAAGGTCCACAGAGAAGCACATAGAAAACTATAAAAGAATTTCATAAAACCTGAGGGCTGTTAAAATGAGTTAACAGTGCAGATCCTAAGAACAAAGGTGAACTGAGGGAAAAGTAAATTTACCGTGAAAACTACCATGGCAACTTGGCCAGGGCTGTGAAGCGCTGCCTCACAATCGGATGTGGTCGATTTATGCAATCACCCAAGCTATTGTATGCCTTTTTCACTTGAGGAAAGTGATGTCATCTTAATTCATAAACTGATGCTTATTTTGCATGCACTGTACCCAGACGTGACAGTGACAAATGCAATGCATGTTGAAAGAGTAAATTAACTTCATACTGAGTTGCAAACGGTGTGTTGGAAACAGCGTTCACCCTAAGCATTCTTAGTCTTGCCATACTCATGTCCATGAAGGAAGTGTGCCCAAGTAAAGGATTATGTCTCTCCAAAGAGATTCCCTAACATATTATTGATCCACTGCTAAGCATGAAGCATGAATAGATCGAGTTTACAAGATACATATGCAAGTGACATATGCAAGTGAAGTGAATCATAAAAGCTGTTAAAAAACCCCATGTTCATTTGGCTCCCTGTTCCCGGAATTAGGAAAGAAGAAACCAAAGCATGTAATAGTTGCATTAGCTGTTCAGCCCTAACTTCAAAGCCTTCTACAAAACAATCAGCCTAATCACAACCTTGGTTGTGTTTACATAGTGTATATTTAAACTGCCACTCTAAAAAGCCTTCACCTGCCTAGAAAACTTAAGAAGGTTGCTTTGGTAACTTGCGGGTTACCAAATTGTAGCTCTCATTAAGGTTTTATTGGTCAGACAGCTGCAATATTCCCAGATTTCAGCTTCAGTTGAATACCCTGGGAAAGCTGAGAAGTGTACACAGCCACCTGCTAGTTTAATTCACTTAAGTCTATTAACACTGATACCATATTTAGATTATACAGCTGACTAAAAAAATAAGACTGACTAACGTATTGTCAGTAATACTTTAGTTTTCAACCTGATCTCAATACTCTCAAACTTGATTATTTGCAGTTCGGCAGTGTTATTTTAAAGAGGTAATTTGAAGCATGTCAAATAATTCTCTGATGTATTCCTACAGTTTACTTACATTCTTTTACTTGGATACTAGTGTTTTCCTCTTTTTCATGGCCACAAGGTATTTAATTGGAAAAGAAAATCTACAGGGTAAATTCATATTAGAAAATGTTTATGAATATTAATGCACACCCCTTCTGTAGGAATACGCCAGTTAGGTTTACTAGCTTCAAATTTTACAAAATAGAAAAAGGTAAACAAGAATTATTCTTTGGTGTAGAACAAATCGTGACTTGGTGTTCCAACTTCATTCCCAAACATACATTTTTACTGATAGATTGCCTCCATTCAGAAAGGCTGAAATGTCACAGCTGAGACTGAGCACACCTACTGGAAAGTGGTAAAACAGAAAGATTCTTTACAAAGTTTGGAATATTATGGACTTAAGCAGAGCAAAGAATCCCAAACGAAGGTGCATTTTCATTCAGAAGTAGCAACAAGAGATTAGAATATTACAATTACAGAATGCAAAAGATACTGACTGCTACCTAAAACTTATCTCTATTTACTTCAGTACTGTCCTCATTTTCTGGTGGAATTCAAGCCAGGAATTCAGTAATATGGAACACAGGTCTTTATCTTTTGAAATTCATAAATGCAATTGTGAACCATTTAAAAGAAATGTCTGGATATTCTGCGTTTTATCAGGACATTTTTTCTTGCTTTCTTATAGATATTATGAAAATTAACACTCAGACACATTAGATACCACAGGTGAACAGATTTGCAGGAAAAAAAATGATACGTGGGAACTTTAAAATGGACTACTAGGGCGTTTAGGACCAGAGTCTAAGATGATCTTAAAAGCCTCTGTTTCATGGTGTGAACCTGAAAGCCACGAACTGTGTGCCTTTTCTGTTTATGCAATGCATGGTAACTTGTAATGGGTGCTGCTCTTGTGACTGTTTCAGAATATTAAATCATCATGAGACAAAGCTCAAAAGTAATCCTTGGCATTGGTATCAGAATACAACTGTATTCTCCTCTCTTTCCAGCTGGATGACAATCACAGATCTAAGACCTTTTTCACTGTTTGCTGTCTGATTTGGTAAGTTAGAGACCCAAGAATCAAAGAACAGGGTTTCACATTACGTTAAGGAGAACTTTTACGACAAACATCGCATGAAGGTACATCGAGACTTCCAAAGACAACAATAAGACAAAAATCCCCACATATTTTTCATGAACTAATGAAAAAAGAATGACAGCACTTATGTTCCTGAAAACTGTTTTGCCTCCTGCAAATAAAACAAAAAATGAAAAGTGAAATTAAAGCAGGCAGCACGCACACAGATGTCATGTGAAACATGCCTTGGGAAGCGCTCCGACACAGGCTGCATTTCCTAGCAGACCTGCCTTCCCAGTCATAGTAACCATCAGTTTATCTCTGGAAGTACAATGAAAGCGTGCAAGAGGATTCCCCGAGATGATAATAAGGCCACTCTCATCTGAAGAAAGCCCAATATGAATCCCTACGACACCGCAGCTGTCAAGCAGCTCCTGCGCAGGAGGGGTCATGGCCAGACCTGAGCAGCAAGCTGGCCCTCCCGGCCTCCTCCCGCCGCAGGCGAGCCCGGCCCCCTCCCCGGGCTGGGCCGCCTTCCCAGCGGCCAGGACTGCCCCCCGTCACCGCTCCCCACGGAAAAGGGCTTTCTCTCCGCAGGGATTAGCGATGCAGTGGAGGGAAAAAAAAAAAAAAAGCATCGGAGGGAGAAGGAGAGAGAGAGAGGGAGGGAGGAAAAGGGGAAGGGAGGAAAAGGGGAAGGGAGGAAAAGGGGAAGGGAGGAAAAGGGGAAGGGAAGGAGGGAGAGAGGAAGGGAGAGAAAGAGAAGGAGGGAGGAATGGAGGGAGGGAGGAACGGAGGGAGGGAGGAACGGAGAGAGGGAAGGTGCCCCGCAGAGACCCCCCGCACCCGCCATAGGGGCGAAAATAACCGCCCGACCAGCTCCTGTCCTGTCCTGTCCTGTCCTGTCCTGTCCTGTCCTGTCCCGCCCGCCGAGGTCTCTCGCCGAGGCCCCATCCCCAACCCGGCCCTCACCCGCTCGCCAAAGCCCGGCCCGGCTCACCTCAGCTCGCCTCACCGCGCCTCTGTCACTGCCATTGCATCACCCCCCCAACCGGTACGGCGCTCACGACTCCCGGCTGGGAAACGCACACTCCCGGAACCATTGTTTCTCCCTGCCCTCCCTCCGCTTACAGTCCGACGAAGCACCCTCCGCAACACCCGCAGCGGCGGGATAAGGACTCCAGCGCGGCCGGCCAGCCAGCCACGGCCTGACCCCTGCCCTTCCCAACAGGCGGTGCCTGCGGGAGGGCGGTGACACACGGAACTGTTTAATAGGGGGCGCCTTGTTTCCACCCGGAGCGCTTTTGACGCCGCGGGCCGGCTGGTGAGTTCCGGGCTGGGCCGCCGGCGCGGCGGAGCGGGGCAGGTACTGGCGGGGTGGGAAAGCGGTGGGGGTGTCGGTGTCCCCAGGAGTGGCCTCGGTGCCCGGGGGTGGGGCCAGAGTGCCTGGCTGAGGGGGGAGGAAACGGCCTGGGTGCCCGGGCCCCTCCTCGGTAGCGCTCCCGGCTCCCGGTGTGGGCACCTGTGGGCACATAGCGGGCCTGTGGCGCTGTGCGTGTCGAGCTCTGTGCTTTAATGGGCGCGGATAAATCCCTCGCGTGAAAAGGGGATAAAAAAAGAGAAAGTTCTGCGGGTTTCCCCGCTGGCTTAGCGCGGTGTGAAGCGTGGCGTTAATAAAGTCACAGTCTGGTTACGCTACGTGTCCCAGGAAGCACGTTGTAGTTGGGGCAGCGTTAGAAACTCTGGGGTGGGGTTTTCTTTGAAGCAGAAGTTGAATGGGAAGTCTTAAGGTGACAGAGGTACTTGCAGAGGTTTCTACAAAACGCAGGTTTATGGGTGGTGTGTGTGATGGGGTGGATTTATGCTGACCAAATTTTCTTTCCAGTATCCCATAGGAAACTTTTTTTCCTATGCGTGCAAGGTCTTATACTTATCTCTGAATCTCTGCTTTTTTTTTTTTTTTTGGTGTGTGCATTAAAAGAAAGTAAAGTAACTTTGCTAAGTCTAACCCTGCTCACTTGTGTGTTTTCCTTTGTAGCTTTCAGCCAGAAGTCAACTTCTTACTGTATTTGTTCTTTGAGCATGATGCGTTTTGGCTGAGGCCTGTTTTCAGCACTGCAATACAAATAGAACCACCGTTTGCAATTATTGAAGCGCAGTCCTTTGAAATTACTGTTTATTTGATAAGAGATTTCACTTTCCTGCTAAAAACTTCAATTTACTGGTTTTTTGGAATTGAATTGTTAGTTAAGGTTTCCTGAAACACTACCTAATTTTTTTCCTCGACGCTGTTTAAGTTAAATGCTGTCTTAATAAATGAAGCTATTATTAAAAAAAGAATTAGTCCTTGCTCTTAGTTGCTGTCCTTAACAGCTGTCATAAACTTCAGATAAAGACAAAATGTCCTCTAGAGGGAGACCTTGGTGCTTTTATGTGCTAAAATGTTAGTCACCTTATTCCAGTTAAGCATCTCAGAAGGGATGTGTGATGATGAATGTGTAGGTCTGTCTTCCGGATATGTGCTTGGAAATGTTATTACAGAATACAGACCTGTAATAACAGGTAAATAACCTGTAAATTACTGTAATAGCCTGTAATGTAGGTTAAATGCAACATGCTTGTTTTAATTCAAATAGCTCTAATTCTGAAGTTAAATGAGTAATCTTTACAAGTTCCGGTATAAGTACTCCTGCAGTAATATTTGTAGGACCTACATTTGTGACATTAATTCTGCAAATGCTTACATACACCTTCATACAGCATTCTCATTTTAATCAAGCTGCTTTTGAGGGCAGCTTCTTCTCTGATCTAAACCAAGAATTTCAGCAGCTGATCTGAAAGTGTTGTGGGTTAAATCACTTCAGCATGATGAGTGCTAACAGCTGGGCAAGGAAGCAAACCAGAAATAAAATGTCCCATTTAATCAGTTGTAGCAATTGAAGGACAGCAGTACTCCTTGACTGTAAACAGCAGAGGTTGAAAGATCATTTTTACAGGCACATCAGGTTTTTGAAGGTAGTTAACCCTATACTCCACATGGTCTGTCCAAATTTTTGGAAGAAGCATGGTGGGATTGTTGTGGTAGAGAGTTATTCAGCATGTTGCACACACAGTCACAGCGTGAGATTTCTTTCTTGCAGACACTTTGAAAAAGTTTATTCCTGTGGAATAAAACAAGGAAAAGTAAACAAGGCATCTATGCTCATATTTGAGCCAATGCCAACAGTGAATTCAGTGTAGCTTCTAGCATAACCCGGTTCTGTGAAACTAAAGGCTGCGCGGAACTTGCTCTGTGGACATAGTTGGAAAAAATCTCTCATACTGCAAGACTGATGAATTAGTCAAAAAAGTATTTACTTTTTTTAGTTGTCAGCTGAACCCCTTTATACTTCTTTCAAGTCATTTGTACCATCAAGAAATGGATATTGTTAGACTGACTCCAAAATAGTTGTAGTATTTGTATTCTTATAAATGTACATACCAAAACACTGCATAATTAATTACACACTTCTGTGTGGGTGTGTGTGGGGAGGTGCTACTGCAGATAAGGTTAAAGTGATTTGCAGTACTTAGGTTGCAAGTTTGTTTTCCTTTTCATACTCATTTTCATTGTTTTGTGGTATGCAAATGCATCTCTGCAGTGCATTAAAAATGTATGCAACATGCTTGGAGGCAAATGGTATTGCCATAATTGAATGTGCAGATGTTTTTTGTAATAGAGGAATAAATTCCATTAATGAATAGGAATGAAAGTTATGGGATTTTTTTGGTTAAGAAAAGCATATTTATATCCTGAAGTTACTCAAATTGTAGACCCTGTAATAAATTGTGCTCTGAATAATGAATTCTTTATTATAGATCATCATTTTGGAGGATTCCAGCACTAAGATTTGTGGAGTCTGCTGTGTCTAGCCATAATGAGTTCGTCACTGGTTGCTTACGATGATTCAGACTCTGAGGCAGAAACTGAAACAAATGAAGTCCCCAATACTTCTAGCAGACAAACAAGTCTTCCGAGTTCTTCTGTGGATCGTGTTCAGTACTTTGCACCTGGTAGTTTGAGTACAAAATCTACATATGAAATGCAGCCTACTGAGAACGCTGACAGTTCTGGCACAAGCACTGTTTGTGAAGATCCCCCTGAGCATTATGCACACAATAATAGCGCTGATTTGGCATCTCCTTATTGTAGGAGAGCATACTCTGGCCGTAATGCACTGTTTATGTCCTACAAAAACTATGAACAGACATGGAGGTCTTCAACAGACTCTGGAAACGGCATTTCCCAGAAAAGAATACATAAAGACAGTACTATTGCCATAAAAGGGATTAGACCCTATATCCCTAAAAGATTGCGTCAAGAAAATTCCAGTATGCCTGAAAAAAAAGAATCTGATCAGAGAGAGACCTCAGATTGTGATGTTAAGCTAGGTGTGTCAGGAGAGCAGACTTTGAGAAAGATCTCTGAATTAATTAAGCCATATTTGGGATCCAAATATAAATTAACTGAAGTCCCTAAAAGCTTAATATTTTACATGTCTAAACACAGCGGCCCAGTTAATGAAATCCAGTGGTGTCCGGTACGAGAACAAAGTCACATGCTTCTCTCGGCTTCTATGGATAAAACAATCAAGGTAATGTAAAGCAAGATGCTTTGTGGACCAATCATCAAACTTAAAAATACTGTATTGAATAATGATTTTCTGGGAATAACATCCTTGCTTGTGTGTATTTAACAGTTCCAAAGTATTCAGAATTTGAGGACATGCTTTGCAGTACAAGGCCCTTCTATGAACTTGCAGCCTAATCCTTCACTCTACCTTCAGTCAGTTCCATTATTTTGGAATGTGGTTTGGTTGTGGGTTTGGGGTTTTTTTAATTAGATGTATCAGTGCGTTAGATCTTAAGAAGTTAGATTTCTACGACGTCATTTCTCATAATCTGTATTAATGTTAGGTTTTCATTATTTCGTACTTTTTAACGTCACAGTTGCCATAAGTGCTACGGTCTGGATACTGATTCTGCCTTAAGTCATTAAACAGCTGACTGCCAACACTACAATAGTATTTTGAGGAACTTTACCTTTCTGACAGACCTAAGTGACTACTGCTGCAGGAGGTATGTCAGGTCAGATGGATTTTTTTTCATCCATGTGGCAGGTCCTGCATCCCAGAAAGTTATTCTGTCCTGGTCTAAGGAGAATTCCTGCTTTAAGTTTGTTTCAGTACTTAAAACTGTGTTTTCCTTCTAGCTTTAGTGAATTTGGCTTCAGTTCTTTGTTAATTCAGCCAGTCCAATGAGTCTTGTATTTTAACAATGGGTAATAAAAATACTTTATGTGTGTATAGGGCTAATGCCACCTCTGGGTTAAAATAATAGTCTTCCGAAGTGGGTTTACAAAGGAACAGGGTTTTCACCAGAGCACACAGTAAGTGTCCTTTCTGAGGGGAGGCGGGCTTTATTGTATTTAACGTAGCAGGTATTATTTTAAACGTTGGTTCTAAAACTTATGACTTTAAATAAAACTTGCTAAATAAAGAGGCAAGAACTCCCTTTGTATCAACACACTTCTAAAACCAAAGGCGAGGAGGAAACTTTTAAACCGAATTTGAATTTTGATTTCATGTAGGAAAAAAATTCTAAATTCTCATATTAAAATTGAGATTTAATTATTTATTTGTAAGTCTTTTGCTGTTTAATTTGTAGTGCAGAAATGAGTTTCATTTAGTTTGGTTTTTGTATGATTTTTCAGATCTTACAATTTTTTCTTTCTTTCCTCTTTCCCCATTTTTGCCTTGGGGCCCTGTGACATATATGCTGACTTTACACCTTTGAAGCAGTGATGTTCTTGTATCTTGGACAGAGTTTTTGTTTTTTTTCTCCTTAATGTCTGTTAAAGCACTGGTGCTTACAGAAGAGAAAACCCCAGATCTATAGTGTGAATAAAATTTACTCCTCTCAATTGTTTATCTTTTATTCTCTTAAGTTTTAATAACTTCACTGGTTCTGTAGTCAGTATAGCCCATCACACCATCAAAGTCTGAACACTTTGAACTGTAGGTAATTCCTCCTTCATCTTCTTTCCAAAGCTTTTTTTACATCTTTGGCTTAAAGACTAAATGGAGGGGGGGAAACTACCTTTGCTTTTCTCTGCAAGTGTTATTTAATACACTGAGTAAGTCAAATCTTGGCTGCTAATGAAGAACAGAATTAGAAGGAGAAGACCAAGATATACAAAAAGTACTGATGGATTGTTTTGGTAAGCAGCAATTTAAATTTGGGTTGTACAAAACTATGGGCACCTCTGACTTCAGTATGTCCGAATGTGACTTTTTGCCTTAAACCGTCACACCATATACTTAATGTTTGTTTTCTATCCCAGAGCCTCATTTTGCTGATGAATGAAATTATGGATGTGTTAAATTTGGTAAAACAATCTGAAATCAAGGCTGTTATTGCAATGTAAATTTATTAAAAAACTGAAATAATAGTCTGTCTCTCTTATTTTCTAAGCAGAAAGAAAGATTACTTTATTTTCCTAAAGCAGCGTTGCCACTCCTGATTGGAGGCAGTCTTTAAAGCTGTTCAAGAAATCAAATCGCTTTAGGTGCCCCAAACCATTGGAATTCAATGTAAATAGAGTATGTTAATGTTGGCAACACTTCAGAGCGTGCCAGTCTAAAACATGAGTAAAGTAATAATGCCAGTGTTACACAGTATGCTAAAATACACTCCCATATTTTGGAAGGTAGCCTGTAGAGAAATACCTATGAATGCTTCTTACTGTTGTTTCACAGTGAAATCGAAGCCCGCAGCGGGCCGAGCCGTAGCGTCTCCGGAGTCTGCACCTTTACACAAGTACCTCGCAGGCCAGTAGAGGGCACGGTTAGATCAAATATCAACTTCACGGTACAAAACTAATTTCTCTTAACTTTCTAGGGTCACGAGCACATAAATCTCTAATGACTATGACAGCAGTACTTTATCTTCTGGGGATTTTTTGGCTGTCTACCATTGCCTGAAGTTCTCCATTTTCTGATGTAAGCATAAAACTACTGATTGAAAATGCAGATGTAGATGCTATTTTTCACCCCCCCTAATCCTGTACCTTCCCATGGGTTACCTTTTTTTGTCGTTTTCTTCTGAAAACACCTCCTTGGATTTGCTAGTTTAAATACAGGCTGTCAAAGCATGTTCTCTTTAATGGGAGTATGCAAACACTGAGGATGTTTGTGCTATTTACTTTGAACATCTGATTTGGATAAAACTCGAAGCACAGTTAGGAGCCTAAAATCCCTGTAAGATCAGAGACAGCAGGCAATCCAGACCCTCAAAACTCTGTATTTTCAGTTAGACATGTCAATGACTGTGACTGAATATTTTTATGTGTAAATATCTTGGATTCAGTCCTTACATTCAGCGTTTGCATTTATCTAAATGATGTGTCTAAAGGCGTTTATCTTTTGAAGAGTGCAATATTAGTGGAGATTTCTCAGAATTGAGATTTCTGGCTAAGCAGATCTGACTGACTGCGGTAGTTTAAATGGTGCTTAAATCTATAGTTGTAAGCAATTTTTGTCGTATTTAGCCAACAGTTTCACATCTTTCATCTGTTCTTATGTGCTTAAATATTTTCTTCTTAAATTTTTCATCACAAACCAAGAATTTCTCTTTATGAGAAAGGCTTTAGGGTTTTTTTGGGATGGAGAAGGAAGAAATACTTGGTTTAGTTATCTTCATTTAGTGATCTTAATTTAATTTCTTTATCCCATCTAAATTACTATGAGTAAATAGTCCATATCACACAAGGATATGTCTAAAATGCATATATAGAAGTGATTATGTGTTCATTACTTTTTAAGTGTGTGTATGTATCCTGTTTAAAACAGGGAAAGGAACAGTCTCCATTTATATTCTCCCAGATTAACCAACACACACTTTACCATCTTCTTTATGAATCAGTGTAAGTCATATTAAAATGTTTGCAATAATCTAGTTGATGTTTTCAGTTTGTGTTGACTGAAGAATAGCCAGAAAATAGTGTCAGAAAAGATCATCTGAAGCAGTTTCTATAAATATCTTGCATATTTAGGAAGGAATGCACTATTTCAGAGGATTGTATATTTTTCATTAAAAGTATTTGTTCTGAATTTTTTTGTGTATGGCTGCATTTAAAAAACCCAAACAGTTATCAAGTCGTACAATTGAAAAAAAAAATCAGTTATCAGCTCAGGGGTGTAATTTTCTAGACTAACATTTCTGCCAGCAGATGGGCTCCTCAGCTTCTGAGAAAGGGATGGCAATTAAACTGTTCCTTTAAAGACTGCAATATTTTAATGTTTGCCTCCATGTTGTGTGTTGAAAGACCAAAATTAAAAGTTCATGCATGTGTTGCAAAGCATATAAGAAAACTTCAGAGACCTGAAAGTAAGATAGAACCGCATGTGGGAAGTGCTGTGTATTGCAGATCAATTACCCGCAGTTCTTCAAATCAGTAGCATTAACAGAAGTGGTTTTGATGCTAAATTTTTAAATTTGTAACAAAACTGAAAAAAAGCTCAGATTTAGGCTTTGGTAAGTCTTTTATCTTCTTCTATTGGGATTTTTTAGCTTCCCCTTTGGAAAGAGAAGCTGATAGTACTTTCAGCCTAGGTAGCTGGAGAAAGGGGCAGGAAACCTGATTCCCGTTAGGGAAAGTACTGCTGGGAGCTCTTACTGTGGCAGTGCTCCTCTTCACTATTACATTCTAACTGTATTATCAGTGGCTTATATTTTTAGTTGAAGTATGTATTTTAAGGATTGTGAAACATGATTGAACTGATTAAATGTCTTCTTTGGATAACACTTCAAATGAAATTTGGGCTACTACTGCCATTTTTTGGTATGGCCTACTTAAACCCCTAAATAGCGTTTGTGATTTTAATTCTCGTCTAGTATTTTTTGCATAAGTCTTGAGACTCAGCGCTGTTATTAAAGGTGTCTAGTTTCCACAGTGTGGATATTCAGTGCTTTCCAAACATCAGATCTTGTTTAGTTATTTCTGGTTTAGAATCCCAAATAAAGAATCCAGAATCACAGGTCAGCATTGAATACATATTGAATACAGCTGTTTACCTTAGGTAGCAGGGTAGATAAAAAGTTGTCTTTTGAAAGAAATGTTTACCAATTGCAGAAACCACAATACTATATTCACATTGTTAGTATGTTTTATTTGGAAGACGTTATAATTACATAGAGCCATAGAGATGTAAACATTTTCATTAGTTACTTATGCTGGACTTAGCATTTTAGCAATTGTTCATAGCGTCAAGCCTCCATACCGTTATTCTGTATTTCCTATTTTGTCTTAAAATTAGCTCAAGGTAGCATCTTTATATAATTATCTGTAAACTTTTAATTCTGTTTTCCTGGCTTTCTATTTAGAGCATCACAGCAGGTATTCTGTTTGTTGCAAGGTATTTCTTCATTGTCAGCACTTTCACCCTCCATTGATGAACAGGATCAAGAAAAGAAAGTGCTGTGGTTCTTTGGTATGCAAAATGTATATTAATAGCACTTTGATGGGATGAGTTGTATTGTAACACATTGTTAGAAGCTTTTCTTACGCATTTTGTTCCCTACTTGCCTAGTTGAACTGTATCTCCATTTAGTCACAGATGAATCTATATGAGGAAAGTAAAAGTTTTTTAAAATTAGTTTAATTATGTCAGCCTGTTGAACAGAGGTGTTGCCTACTTCTCCTGATGAAGAACATGAGAACATCCATACTGGTTCAGACCAAGGCTCTGGCTAGCCCAGGGCTCAGTTTCTAGTAGGGTCCATAAGCAGGTGCCTAGAGAAAAAGAACAAGTGAAAGGTTTATAGTGCCTTTATGTCCTCATCTAGTTTCTGCTTGTTTTCAAGTCAGGGTATTTCTTTGCTCCAAAGTAGTTCATCATTGTAACTTGCTGCCTCAAGAGATCTCTTCCAGATACTTCTCCAGTCTTATCAGACTCTCTTGTGATTATTAGATCTAGAGTGGTGTATTACTGGTCAAATTTAAATGTATTCATTTTGCTTCCTGGAGTGCATCAGGTACTACAAGAAATACCATTTTTATTCATATTTTCAAATCCTTCTATTCTTTTGTGTGTTTGTCAGGAGAAAGATGGCATAGTAGTGTATTCCAGGAATTTGTTAGTCTTGATCCTGTTGTATCAGGCTGAAAGCGATGGAACACGATGGCTTCTGCTCCTCTGTTATCGTGTGTGTAGCTCTAATGGTAGCAATACAGATTTCCTAGATACTGCTGTTACCATGCCTCAAAGTAACAAACAGAACGTTTCTGTTTTCAACCATTCTGCACACAAGTCGCTTGAAATAGGCAGTGTTTCTTGTTGTTCTGTCACATGCGTGTCTGTGTACGAAGGAATGAATTTAAGCTGCTGGCATATTTCCTATAAACTCAGGCGTAGCTGTCAGATGGCTGTAGCCATGTCACTGCTGGGCTAGATTCAAACTGTTCACTAAGCGGTATTAGGTATCATGCTGCTAGTACCCCAAGTATTGCAATTCTTAAATTAATTTTTAAAATCTAATTGTGGCAATGCTCCTTTAACTCTAGCTGATGCACAACATGAGAATTTGGGGAGTCATCCTATTTAATACATATATTCCACTGTAATGGAAGTGTTTTAAAAAAGATCTCTCTCATGGTGGTACACTTTTAATACTGTATTTCAAAAATAACAAGAAGTTCTCCCCATTATCTTGGAAGTGGCGAAGAAACGCTCATATTCTGGAGATTGTGTGCTGCTTACCTAGACCCGTGAAAAAAGCATTGTCATTTTCATGTTGAAGAGGCTATTGTTGAAGAGGCTACTAAATAGGCTATTGTGAAATACTGAAGCTGACTTTTCTTTATGATGTCTTGTTCTGACCTTCTTCCCTTGTCTGTTTAGAACTATGTCTATTTTTTCCAAGGACTTTAAGCTTGATGATTATTAAGGTGGAAGTACACTTATTATTTAGATCTATGCATATTACTACCAGTTTCCCAAGTGCTGAAAGGGCTTCTTTGAATACCTTGATCTTTTTCTAACAACATTATTTCATACACTTCTTATTGAAGTATTCTCCATAATGTTTATTTTGTAAGAAAAGTGACATCATGCAGGAAGGAATGTGCTTGACCATCAATGAAAGCTTCTGACTGTGCTTATGCCGAGGTGATAATACAGGTCAGGATGTAATAGCCAGCTCTCAATTTTTCTGCAAAAGCCATTAACACAAGCCAGCAAAGAACAGCTCATGAAGGTGGTGGATTTTGGTCTCTTCATCACAAAGGTATGTGTGGGTAAGAGTTGTTCCACACTTGGTATCTGAATACCTAGATACATTTAGAGATCACGGTTACATAGAGATGTATTTTTTTAATTATTTTCTTGTTTCCAGCAATGCTGTTGTCAAGGAAACAGAAATCCTTGTAATGCCTTTGTTCACTTTCTCAGAATCCACAGCTGGAGATGACTTGTATAGTTTTTATTATGTTCTTAGTAGTTGACACACTCTTGTGCCTCAAAGGATTTTTTCAAAGGAGTATGTTTCTTTGAATATAAATAGCACCATCCTGATCTCTACAGTGTTTGGTAGGCCACTGTTTTCTTTCCTTCTTCACTAACAAGAACTAAATTCAGTGCTACTTTGGATTAGAATTTCTCTTAACACTTGTGTGAAAACTGACATTCAAAAAAAAAAAAGGGGGGGTGGGTGGCAAAACCACAGTGAACCTCTCAGCTTCTGGGCTAGGTTTTCAGTTATGTAAGGGCGTTAGTTTTTCTTTATGCTTAGAAATGTTTCCTGTATTAGGATCTCCTTCAAGAATACTAGAGTAGTACCCCAGGTGGTCTTGCAAAGCGTTTTTGACTGCTTTATAGCCACCGTAGAGGATATGGCTATGGGGGAGAAGATGGATATTTTCATGGCACAGCTAATATGCTTGTCTTTCCCCCCAAAACTGGGAATTACTTAAAGAAAAATACAAGAAATAAAGTCAGAAAATGAAGTTCTTCTGAGAGCACTAGAGTTAATGGAGTCTGGCTGGGTCTTGAGGGTAGATACTCTTGAATTTCTTTCTCGTTCAGGGCTTCTGTGGTGTCTTTCCCTTTTAGTCATTTGCTTAGCTTGATTAAATCTTGACGGGAAAATACTGAGACCTCTGTGAAATTTGGTTGACGTTGACCAATAGGTGCAAAGTGGCCACCAATGAGATGCATGGGGGGGCATGGCTGTTTTGACAGTGTTATTTCACAAACCTACCTTTCTGTGGAAATCCAAAAGGATGTAGGGTAACTCTTGGATATCCTTAACAATGATGTGGAAGAAAGGATTCTGTTTCCTCATGTTACCTAAAAAGTGTTTTGGTTACTTGTGTCATTACTTACAGAAATATCAAGAGTATTGTTATCTGACATTTTTCTTAGAAACCCGTCTGTCCAGAATGGCCGAGTTGTGCACTTCCTTTCTACCGAGAACTCTTCCTGCTGTTTGCCAAGTGTCTCTTAAGTAGCCTGAAGCAGAGAAATAAGCAACCTTGTCTTCCCCTGCAACGTAGCCAGCCTACTAGGGAAGAAAAAAATTTGGGCTAGAGATGTCAATAGTGTCTCTAATGAAGCTTAACTGGTAATGTCATAAATTAAGCCCTCCAATTATGCATAGGCTCTCTTTGGGCAGCTGTTGTGGAGTTCTAAACCTCTTGAACATCAGAATGTCACCTGAGATGGGAGAAATGTATGTGGTGTTATCCCCCTCCTGGATGCTTCAGTAAGGTTCCTCATGAAAAAGTCAAGATTTTGGTGCTTAGAAAAAATGGAGCTAGAGGAGTGTTTAAGTTCTGAAGTTCCTGTCCTACATTATGGGACTGTCTCCATTTATTTAACAGTTGAGAAATCCTGAATGTTTTTGCTGTTCAAAAATATAAATAACAGCAGTCTAACTTTGCTTCTTTTCTAGAAGTCTAGCTTTAGAGAAGCTTCTCGCATACTGCTATATATTTAAAAAAAAAAACAACTGCTAACAAAGCTACAAGGCATCTTATGACTTGGATTCCTTACCTCTCTTGGTCTGTCGATGTTGTCAAGGAAACAAATTTTTGAGAAGCTTTGCTCTACTTTTTCAGGTTCTGTAGAGAGATTACTTGTGTAGGTTTTATCCAGCGTCAGGAGTAGAAACAATTTGCCTGAAGTTCTATAGTTTCTATTCTTTTCAGTATGTTTGTGTCCTTGCTTTTTTCCCAGCAGGTTTTATTTTTAGCATGTGTGAAATAGCTGCATCTTTAAGGTCACAATATCGGTGAATGTACCAAAGATTGCTGACATTTGATCTTTAGATGAAGCCTGCTAGAAAAAACTTTAATGACATTTTGCTATATATTTATGCTATAAAGACAATTGTTAGTTATAGATTCACTTTAAAGTGGAAAAAAACATTAATAACCCCCTTCTTCTTTAGAGAAGTTGCTTCCCTACTATGGAACTAATGACTTGCCGTCCTTTATCATACATATAATGTTTCATTGCAGTAATCCTTCCTCTTCAAAGAAAAAGCATTTTGTGGCTAGTCTGGAACTGCCTTTGATTTGTCTTCCAGTACGTACGTGCTGGCTGACTGGCTGGTTAGGATATGATGACTGAGCTTTACCTTCAGTGTGCTTGTGGAGGCTTTTCATTTATTTGATTTTTAAGTAAATAAAACTGCTGATTTTCTTCTGGGACACATCTAAAAATGCAGTTATAGAAACTTCTACCTTTCTCAAATGTTTCAGTTGGTTAATGGATGAAAGACACCGGGCATGACAGATAGTAATGACTGCACATGCTTGTATGTTTTGCATGTGCCAGCTGCATAATACCTTGCTTTCTGAAGTCAGCTTTTAGAATTTGTCCTGTTTTCTAATAACTTTCTCTTTTTCCAGATTATACTTTCCTCATTAAAAGTGTTTTTCTCATTCTGAACATTGTGACTAGTGGCTGGAATTGTATAGTGTTATATACTGAGGAAGGGATACAGCTGGTTCTCTATGGAAAGGATGTCTGTTAGGGATGCAGATGTTTAGGCATGACAGTCATTATAAACATGTTAAAGCTAGCACTATTGTTAACAATGCAAAAGGAAATTAATTAGGTAGTTCAATCTTGCCCTGCTTGCTGGTATTGAAATAGTACTAGTTATGAATGTCCTCATTGCCAGCAAAACACATAGCAACTTGACATAATTAATAGTTTATTTTCATGATTAAATACCTAGTCCTGCTGATCTTTAAAACTGGGTTATGTCGCTGACAGTGGGTTTAGGACTGCATCTGTATTTTCCTAGGATTTTTCATCTTTTGATTTTGGTGGCTTTTTTTTCTTTTTCAGTTATTAACATTCTCAATAGCCTTGGGAATGATAAACAATTTCTTTTCTAGTTGAAAGAATGAAGAGCTGTAAAGAAAATGTTATTTGCCGGGGCTTACTGGTAAATGGATGCAAGATTCATTAAAACTCAGGTTTTCAGATAGCTCTTCCAAATAACTAACTTCATGCTGCCCCTCATAGGTATATGTTACTTCAAATCAGCGTACTTCCTGATATAAGAAAGCCACCTGGTTAGTCCTGGGAATGGTACAGCCTGTAAATTTGGAATAGGTTATTTCTTATGGATAGAAATTTGTCCTTAAGTACAACAGTTTACTGTTATTTTTAGAACTGTGGTAGCAACGTGTTCTCAGTGCTGTTACACACATGCTGCCAGCTGGGCACCTGCTTAATGTGTACACGGCTGCGTTGTGCTGTAGAACAGCCGCCACACATCTGATGGTTGGGTCGGTGGAGCTTGTCCGTAGCTGTTGTCCATGCTGTGTCAAGCTCTCCCAGGAGATAACGTGCAAGAATGAGACAGCCCAAATGGCTCCTTTTAGTTTGTTGTTTTCGGCTTATTTGTTTTATTGACTGTATTAACAGAAGTGATGGTTATCTCGTGTTATATATGTACATATATCGATATAACGGTGTAAAGCACGAGTGGCCTTAGCCGATTCACAATTTTCTGTGGAAGAAATATGATAATATTGAAGTACAGTACAAATAGGTATGTTTTGAATTTTGATAGCCACTGTTTAACTGAAGCTGAAGGGAAAAAAAGCCCCAAATGTCTTAAAAGAGTTGGTCAGTGTTGGTTTTCTCCCTCCTGTTTTGAGAAAAAATCTGTAGGTCAACAGCAAATAGGTACACAGTGTTTCAGAAGCTGGGACATACCATTGCTAATACTGGAGGTATGTTCTGAATAAAACAGTGTTTCTTACTCCAGTAGTGGATGTTCCAAATCTGTGGGATGCGTTTTTGTGAATGTATCTATCCAGTCCTCAGTTATCTGTAGGAACTGAGGACAATTGAGACAATATGCCTCCAAAGCTCTCCAAGTCTGAAATAGAGTTGTTTAACACTTATAAGGAATCCCCACTTTTAATAGACCATAAACGTATGTGACTTGGGGAAGTGATTGATGCTAATGAATATGATACATAGAGGTGAAGGGAAAATCAGATTATTTAATAAATGTCTGTAGCAATTATCTCCTACATTGTTGTAATACATTTGAAGTTCTTCTCCTTTGCCTGCTGGTAGGATATTGATTACTTAAGTGTTTTTTGGGCATGAATACTGCCTACTAGTAACTGCTACTGTGATTGTGCTTTTAGGTGGTCTGAACACATCTATATTACCTCAACACACTACTGTTACATTGTGAAGTTGATGAGAAACTGACGTATTTACTCTGTGTTGTTCTCCCATATAGATTCAGCAGTAGAAAGTTTAGGTTTTTAAAAAGTAATTCTTAATAGCTACCTGTCATATATTGGTTTCTATTATCTTACTTGAATATGCGTGTCAAACTGCTCTGCTTTAACCATGACATCCCAAATATGCCTAACACTGTGTATGAAGTAGACAATTTATCTCAAGTAAATTCTTATGCATTCTCTTTGTCAAGCCAAAATTTTAGTGTATGTAGTATACTACTGGGGTTAGGATTTAAGTATCTTTGCCATACTTGGCTTTGCCTTCTGCTAAAATAATTCTGATTTTTCATAGTGTACAACAAACCATAGCTTAAATCACTAACTGATTTATAGTATATTGTAACTTCTTCAAATTTCTTCATTTTCCAGGAACTTACCATTTGAGGTACAGGGTTAGCCATATTACAATGATTAGTCACAAAACACTTAAAGGTTAACTGTAAAATAGGTGGGAATTCTTCCCTTTATTTTGGCGTGTGTGGGAAGTTACTTCTCTTGCACTGTCTGCCCAGCATGAATGTACAATTGCTATTTTGTAGGTACAAAAAAAACTAGTCACGCTCCTAACTTTTAGCTGGCTGAAAATGTGATCTGTCTGAGCATCTTCCTTAGAGTCAACGGTTTATGAAGAATTTGCAATTTGCCTCAGGCATGATTATAGCAGAATCCTTCTGCACAATAAAGAACACAGTACGTTAAAAGATGGCAATTGATGGCAGAAACACTTTGCTGTTGAGGATAGAGTCACTGATGAACAATGATTTTAAGTATCCTTTACTGTGTGTGTATATATATACTTGTTGACAAATCGTCCTTTTTGTGAGCTTTGCTTGTAATGTAAAGGTTGCCTGTTTTCAGAGTGAAAAATAACTTTTTTTATAGCTGTTTCTCTTTTTTTTTCTTTTCTCTTTTTTTTTTTTTTTCCTTCCCTTGTCAGCTTGCCGTATTATTCTGTATTTGGTAAGCATACCTCTTTTGCAAATAGTGGGAATTAGCTAAAAAAAGATTGATTAGTATGGATGACTAAAATATCAGATGAAGTTGCTGATTGTATGAATCTTAGTTTGGCCTGATTTGCCTCAAGTGTTCTTGTAACTCTGATGTTTTGGCTGAGAATTTCTGATCTTTCGTTTGGACTGTCTAATACATAGAATCCTAGAATGGTTTAGGTTGGAAGGGACCTTCAAGATCATCTAGTTCTTGCCATGGGCAGGGACACCTCCCACTAGACCAAATTGCTCAAAGCCCCATCCAGCCTGGCCTTGAAGGGATGAACATCCAGGGATGGGGCATCCACAACTTCCCTGGGCAACCTGTTCCACTGCCTCGCCACCCTCAGAGTGAAAAATTTCTTCCTGAGATCTAATGTAAATCTACCGTCTTCNGGTTGGAAGGGACCTTCAAGATCATCTAGTTCTTGCCATGGGCAGGGACACCTCCCACTAGACCAAATTGCTCAAAGCCCCATCCAGCCTGGCCTTGAAGGGATGAACATCCAGGGATGGGGCATCCACAACTTCCCTGGGCAACCTGTTCCACTGCCTCGCCACCCTCAGAGTGAAAAATTTCTTCCTGAGATCTAATGTAAATCTACCGTCTTCCAGTTTGAAGCCATTACCCTTTGTCCTGTTACTTATGTGGCCTTGTAAAAAGTCCCTCTCCAGCTTTCGAGGGTGTTAAATTCTAGGTTCCTTTAGTACGAATCTCTGCAGTAATTGAGAAAAAATTTAAATTGGATTTTTAAATGTTTTGAGAAAATAGTATACGTAATCCACGTGTTGGTGGGTTATGTATATGGTCTAATACCATCATACTGTCTCTGTAGAGCAGATTAATTTGGTTGAAAAACATGTTTTAAAATGTTGCTTTCCTCTTAATTTACTGTAAATTCAGTCATGAGCATCAGAAACACATTTATTCCCCTGAAATGTCAAAAGGTGTTATCTCATCATACTTCCACAGAAATAGGAGATCAATACTAACAACATAGTTTTGCTTCTTATTTATTCCTTCTGTTCCCTGGTTGGATTGTTCCAAAAAGCAGTACCCCTCAGAGAGTGTCCTGCTGCTCGGAGAGGGTTAAAATCTGCAGTAGCTTTGGGGACTTTGACCATAGCAGTTGGCCTTCAATTAATGCCTGTTTGGCAGCCCTGGCTTGCGTTGTGGCTAACGTTTTCCATTTGGAAAAGTTAGTGTAATGTAACCTCCCACTGTCCATTTCATTCTGATGACCACTTTACATGGGAACAGAAGTAGTGCTCATGAAACTTTCCAGAAGTGACTATTACTGAATTTTGACTGTAAGAAGGTGTTTTAGCAGTATTTTTGGTGTTCTTACACAGAATAAAGAGAGGGACAAGAAAGATCTGTACTAAATTTTACTCCTCCACTGTATTTCTTTTTTTGGATAAGCCTGAGTAGGTTGGTTTTTTTCTGAAACATGCCTTGAGCACTTGTTGAACTACAGCTGTGATTTTATTGACTAGCTTGGTTGAAGATCACTTTTATCTGAACTTGTGTCTTGAGTAGGAGTGCAGCAACATGGTCTTAATTTTCACTGTTGTTCATCTTGAGAGATTTTATAAACATTTTTTTCTTGCTTTCTCTGTCCATTTACAGCTTAAGAAAACAGACATTGGGGAAGGTAGGGAGCATCTCTTGAGGAGGTTCTTCCTGAAGTTGGAGTTGGGAGTCTGAGACGTATGCACTCTTTGGGGTCAGCTACTGTTCTTTCCCTGATGAGAAAAGAACCAACACTTTCTCGGAGGATGACATCCTTCTGAGCAAAGTCCAGCTGGCTGCTGTTATAAGCAGCGTCCAGAGTTGGGGGTTAATGACCTGCAGCATGGAGGGTCTCGTACCCTTCTCTATTCTCTAGGCAGTCGGAATTGCCAGTGCTTGTGATGCACCTTTGAAGCAGAACACTAAATGTGCACTTAGGCAGCAGCAGGATCTGTCTTTTAGACAAGGTCAGGAGTTTCTTAGCACTACGCACAGTTTTAGAACATTTGATTCTCCTTTTTTTAGAAAGATTTCACCTCATTTGCCCTCCAAACATAATTCCTGACAAAACTCAGGAGAGGCTCTTCAGGTATAGAATGAAACTGCTAGTCAAACTGGGTTGAGAGATACAGACCAGTAGGGTATCCTTATAATACACATTTATTCACAGTGTTATTTTGACTGTTTAAAAATCCTCTGTGTCAAATAATTGGAGAGCAGCAGAGTAAACTTAATCTATTGTGCCTTAGAATGATGCCTAAATGTTTCTTCGCCGTCTGGAAGCATATTAGTCATTAAGCTCTTTTCTAGTGGAAAGAGGCTTTCTTTACTCTTAAAAGAATAAAGGATAAAATACCAAGGCATGAGTGTTTTGACACCCTGTTCTTGGGGTCAGTTTTTCCCTATTTTCAGGGTTTATTTCTCCAAGAAGCCTTGATCAAGACCAAGATAAGTGTTGATGATCAAAGACTCCTTCCTTCTCTGAAGACAGTAATGGTTATAACTTTTTTCCCCAACAAAATCATGTCAATGCATTTTCATGAGTTTTTTTCACATTTTTGGCATTGTACGTTATATTTCATCCCTGTAACTTGGTTGAATTTTTCTTTTTGTAATGAATTTGACTTAGCTGTGAACAAGATGGAAGAAAGTATACAACGTAATGTGGATGGCATCCTTAGTATGCACCTTAGTAGTGGTACCCCGGCTTGATGATGAGTACTTTCAAACAAGTATCCCTCATGTCAGTCTTGTGATCTTACATTCAGTTAAGGAAGCTCAGTCATTTTTGGGTGTGGGTTGTGGTTTTTTTTTTTTTTAAATCTGATGGTGTGAGGAATTTATTTTTAGCCGTCTCTTCTGAGAAAATAATCAGAATTAGTGGGATTTTTTTTTCCAGCTTTTGCCTGAAGGAGAGTTTCTTAACAAAAGCCGTGTACTTGTATTTGAACACATATCCCTATATTAGCAGGTAAGCAAAGGTATCCAATCTTCCTGAGCAACAAAATACTTGATTACAGGTCTAATGATAGTTTAAGAGGTGTTTTCAGATGTGCTGAAATCAAGGACTTGAAGCAGATGAACTTAATTATCTTTGTGAATATTCACAATCACATTATGTGCTTTAAATGTCACATTTGGAAATAGTGCCTCATTGCTAGTTAATTAACAATAATTACTCAAGGTAGTGCTTGTTTCTGGAATTTCTTACCCACTGTGAAAAATGTACTTTGCTTCTAAAGGTTTAGCAGTATAAAACCCAGATTTTACTTAACTCATTCTTGAAGTGTTACTGTTGCTTAGACCCTCTGTACTTCTTACTTTTAGCATTGCTGCATGGAGAATCAGTTATTCCATTGCATTTGCTCCGCTACATCTGGGCAGTGTTTCTAACACCTGAGCCATGCTGTATATCATATTTTTTTCTTTTTAAAAAAAACAAGCAGTTGGTTTTGTTTTTTTTTTTTTCCTCTTTTAGTAGAATAAGAAGAGAGAAGCAGTAGCAATTTAGACTGGCAGTCTAGATCCCTCATGAGGTGTGTTGACATCTTCAGCAAAAGAAATATGGCTTATGTTAATAGAGCCAGAAGGGTTTTTTCAGTCCTAGCACCTATGCTCAGGATGTTTTTCTCTCTGTAAGAATAGCTTTTCTTGACAAAGAGCATTATACAACCCAAGATAGCTTACACTGCAACCAAAAAGACCCCTCGCAGATCCTAGAAAATCCTTCCTATATTCTAGTTTCCAGCTTCTTTCTTCCATCTTCTTTGCCTTTCATGTAGAAACTTAATTGAAATGTCAAAGGATTCCCTTCAAGTTTTTTCCCTTAGAAAATAAATCTTTCTTCAGCAATGATAGTCTCCTAGTTTGCACCAGCACACTACATGTGCTTCTGTGTGCATATATATCAATATATATATTTATATGTATAAAGAGCTTTAACAGAAAACCTCTATTGTTAGTTAGTCATACTTACAGACTGGATATTCTCTGCCTGCACGCTTCATTCATCTGTGTGAATGAGGTGTCCATTGAAATCCAGTAATAAAGTATAACTTAAATTCCATAGTATTCTTTTTCTGTAAAGTACATTAAATGCTTCACAATAAAGTTTTTAATTTGTGACAGCACTTACAACGTGCTAAACAGATGTTTTAATTCTCAGACATCAATTTAAAGCTAATTCAGAGAACAGCGAGAAAAGCTACTAAATTTTAGAAACAGCCATGAAGATTAATTAAACTAATTATCTGTGCTTTGTGCAGTGGGAGTGGAGATAACTGAAGGTATGCGAAGGCATAACCAAGGAAGTGATGAATATTGTTTGGAATGGTAAAAGTATTTTAGTGATGGCAACACAGATGGAGAAGCAGCTGAGTGAGAGGAAGCTGAAATAATAACATGAATGTGATTGTGGAGGGGTCTTCAATGTGTTATGTGAAAATAGTGTTGGAAGCGGTAAGCACTTCAGTGGGGAGACTTCCCAATAGCAATTTTTCAGTTGTAAAATGACTTGGAGAAAACAAGCTTTTCACAACTACCAGGTTTTTATTTTAAGTGTTTGGAGAACATCATAGACCCATTGTAACTGAGTGGTAATGTTCTGAATGTCAAAAAGCTTTCACCCATATGTCTGCTATGTCAAATGGCTTGAAGCAAAATAACACTTTGCTTGATTTATTTTTTTTTTTTCCACCATTATACATGAAGGACTCTCTCCTTTGTAAGGACTGATGAGAAATCTGCTTTTGGGTATCTCAGTACAGAGCCTGGTTTATATGCAGCTGCTGACATTAGGATTGTTTATTTTAGTAATTGTTCATTTTTATGTACTTAAATAGGAATTAAATACTCCTGAAAAATATGTTCAAAACTGGTCACTAATATCCTTAAATTTTTGTTAAGATGTAGAAGCCTGTAATGCTACTAGAATTTTCAAGTAAACGATAAAATAAAATTATCATGCATTATTGTGTACTGAAATGAAGTGTGTTCATCCGGCTTTAGGAAGAAAAAGTGTGTTGGAGGGGCAGTGGTGTGTAATCTTACAAATATCTAAGTATTACACTTGCTTATGTAGTTAAAAATAGCAACGTTTGTAAGTATCAGTATGTTTGTATCTGCTCCTTGATAACTTTACATTGGCATTGCTTCATGGTTTCATATCAACATCCACATAGGAGAAAGCTAGTTTTTAGCCTGGTTCTAGATTCTTAGTATGGAGTATTATTTTCACTTCCAGTTTCAAAGGTATGCTCTTAAACCAGCTGTAAAATTAAAGTTAGTAGTACCATGTCCGTAATATGACAAAACCACAATAATCATGCAAGTTTTTTACTTAATCTCTTAATTATTACTATAGAGTAATATATTAGACATTTTATTAACTTGTACAATTCTGCATATTTATAGATGCTTTCACCCACACTTTTATAGCAGGACTTCTCACTTGAGCTGTACTACTAGTTTAAATTAAGAAAAAATAATCAGTTACATATGGAAAATAGCTTTGAAACATTTGAATGACAGTAATAATAATCCCTTTAAGGCACAGCTTCTTGTATCTTAAATTGCTGTCATTTTTCTTACCGTATGATAGCTAGGTAAGGTAAATATACAATCTTTAGATTCTTATTGGCTTTAAGAAAAAAAAAAATCACCTGTGTTTTTAAAATTAATATTGAGGCTGTGTTTAATGATTGTTGAATCTATTATTAAATTAAACAGCCCTCTAAGGTATTAATAAAGAAAAGGCTATTTACGAAAGTATTTTGGAGGATATGGAAGAAATAGCTAGCCATTCTTTCAAGGTTATTTTTCAAATCATAAGATTTGATGCAAACTGTTCTGCTTTGTATTGATGAAAAATATAGTCAGAGATCTGTTGTTCAGCAATCAGGTTGGCCATATTGCTGGACCACATTATAGGAATGTAAGCAAACACAGAAAACCCTGTCTGCTGGCTACATGTACATTGGGTTTGCAAATTACCTACCAATGCCCTGTGGGATAAAGACCTTCATGAAATCATTGTCAATAACTTACTGTTGGGTTGACTTATGTAATAGGTTGTTCTTCAAGATTTCGCAGGAGAGATTAAATGTTATAAAGTACGAAATACAGAAACTCCATAGGGCAATCTAAATGATGTTATAGGAACCAAACTGTATTACAAAGAGGAATATTAAGCATATTTGCAATCTTCTGTTATTTGTCATATGAATACCAGGCCCCTTTTGGGCTAATGGATTGCATACATATGCAAAGGAGAAATAACAAAAGCTAATCAGTTTTGTTTTATGTAAAGCTGTTAATATGTAGATACTTGAGTTCCCTCAAAAAAAAAAATAAATCTGAGTATTCTAATGATGCATGTTGACGTTGTGTAAATTGCTTGGAGAAGAGGAGCTGCTGTAATCACTTCACTTGAAAAGTGAATATACTTAAAAAGAAAATAGGATGACACAGCCAGTGTTGTACATCTGCGCTAAAAGTACTGTGAATTAGTCAAGTCTCAGTTAACCTGAGACACTTGGTGTAAAGCTGGTGGGGGCTTTACCAACTGGGAAAACAAACCAAAACTGTACACCTCTCTTTAGTGTAGAGACACATGGATGTGAAGAGCAAGAATCAGTGCGTGGGACCCAGCATGCTGGAGATAAATGTGAAAGAGAAATATTTTTGTCTGTAATGCAGGGGAAGCTGGAAGGGAAGGTGAGACTTCTTTTGGTCACAGTAAGCTTCTTGGCACACTTACTGGGCCCAGCAGCTGCGTGGTGCCCCACCAGTGAGCCAAGGAATAGTTACAGTGATGGCTGCACTGGGTGAAGAAAACTTAAGTTATGGTGTGTACTTGGAGGGAAACAAACAAACAAAATAATTAAAAACTGGCAAGTTGTTTTACAATTGGCTTGTTTCCTATACAGTAATTGCAGAGTAGGATTGTCTACTACATTTAAAAGTCAGGAATATGCTGTGGGAATACCTTTTGTGTGCACTGCTGGACACACACAAAAACCCAACCTAGGCTCTGTGGAAAGGTAGCCATCCCCATCTGTGGTGCAAACTGTTAGCTTTGAGTCAGCAGATCTTACAGGAGGCGTTGAATATCCTGGGAGCCAAATGTGAACCTTTGAGAAATCCTGAGGGCTTTAGGGCATCTGCCTCCTACACTTCCAAATACTAGGGACGCTGCTTGTGATTGGCCAGGAAATGCAAACATCCTTAATGTAATAATCACTTGTATCTCACAGTGTTACTCATTCTGTGATGCTCTTCTAATAGTATTTCTCACAGACCTATTTCTGGATAAAATCTGCCTTCAGCCATCCAGTGGAGACCCACCCCAGTGGGAATTCCTGTGGCAGACAGATTTGGACTTTGTGATGATCTCCCGAAGAGGAATCATCAGCGAGGATTATGGAAGGCTGCTTTGTGCTTGGACCTGTTGTCTGGAGGCTCTTTAATTTACATAGGAAGGACACACTTCCAGTTCAATTCCACACAGTAATTCAATGTGTGTGTTAGAAGCCATAATGTTCACAACATACACAGCAGCTTGTTCCAGGGGAAGCAGGAGACCACGTGTTGTACCCAGAGACCTTTGTCACATGGACTGTAAGCTTTGTCTATGTTTTCCCCATTACTTTACCTAGTTCTTAGAGATGCATGAAAATCATAATATCTCAGTAATGCTACAAATAATGTTATAAAACAGGATGTTTTGCATGAGAAAAATAAGAAAGATTCTCAGCCTGGGTGACCCTTGTATAACTTGAACAAATAGAGGCTCCGATATTGTGCATCTGTCCTGCACATCTGGAGGATAACATCATCTGGAGAAAATCTTGAAAATACCTCAACCAGAGTTTATCCCTGTAGCCTGCAGGCTAGGTGTATGCTTCAGAGCAGTTTAAAAATATCCAGTATCATTTTAAATAAGCTATCAAAATAAATGACCTTTTTTGCTGCTCTCGTGTTGTCCTGGCTAAAATGATTCCAGTATGAAGCCAGCTGAGGTATCTCTGCTGCAATTACAGTTTAGTCTTATCCTCGGTGTCACTTAAATAATCAGTCTGCTTGCTGTATTTCTCAAACTGTATTCCAGTCTGGGAAATGGAAAAAAAAAAAAAAAATCTGCTCTTACTTCAAGACCTTTACTGCAAGAACTTAATCAAACAGTGGGCTTGCAGCCACCTTTTCTCTTCACCTCCATTTCTGAACTCCTGCAGAGTAAGGCTGTTTCTGTGGAAAGGAATCAAGCTGTTTAAGTTGCTCATCTGCCAGAGATGGCTCTGATATTTCTTCCTCTGAAGGTAAAAATCACTCCAGCTTGTTTCTAATTGTGTAATACAGCTTCAGTAAAATGCTCCTACAAGCTGTGGTGGGCAGTCCTGAATTAATTATTCATCTGGATGTTAAAATATGTAGCCAAAATCAAATATCTTCAAATCCATGATAACATAGATCCTGCACCTTAATATACCTTCAACTTTTTGCAGTTCCTAGTGTCTAGATCAGCGTAGTTTTCAGAGGTTGCATCTTTGCTGCCTTGTAGAGGGACAAGCAAGTGCTGTGCCATTCCCTTGCCTTCACTTGGGGTCTCAGTACTGCAGAGTTTCTGCTGAATCTAGCGGTGGAGCTGCGTAGTAGAGAGGATGCTGAGCTGGGCTAGGGAGCTGGCAGCTGCAAGGGCACTTGCTGCTAGCTGCACTGCAGTGCCCCGAGTGTCTTGCTGGCTTTTAAAGGGCTCTTAGCCAACAGGACTAAATTTAGAGCGGTCTGATACCAGTGAAAAGCAAAGTATTTTCCCAAATCTTGGGAAAGGGGGAAAGAACACTGCTCATACCTCTATTGCATCTCCTTTCTTTTGGAATCTCTCCTTCTTGAGAACAAAGAAGAACTGGGAAAACTCTAGTTGTTTGCCGAAATGAAAGTCAAAAGATCCCCAAATACACTGATCCTTCATATCATTATGTGTAGAATTTATGGTGCAAATGGCTGTGATTTTCTAGCATCTTTCAAAATCATACATGCAATACAAAACATCTTAACAAACAAATACGTGCTTTTGCAGAAGGAAGCAATGTGTTTTGAAAGTCTATCGGTGTAATTTCCCTGAAGTTTTTAAAGGAGCAGGCAAGATAAAATGGTTTCAGGAGAATTTTGTTAATAGTCATGTTTTGGTTTCAGGGAAGGAATCTAGAACTGGGAAGATTTCACTTGGCAATGTAGGAAAAAAATACATAAAAGTAATGAAAATAAGCATGTCAGTTTTCTCTCAACTTTAATACTGTAAAGAAATGTAACCAATATAAAATGCTATCAACTGCACAATGATTGTGTTTTGAACAGATTTATACTATACCTTCTAGCTGACATATGAATTAAAAATGTACTACATATTACCAGGAATTAAGCTGCTTTTTCACATTACTCTGTGTACCTGCCTACCTTGATTATAGTTTAAATAGATGATAAAATTTGATAGTTCTCTGGTTGTTCAACATGTCTCCTTTAGTTTTTAGTTTATATACCTCCTGGGATGGCAGTTGTTCCTGTGAAGAGATTCAGATGATGCCTAAGGAACACTGAATTGTGTTAGTGCTTCTCTTTGTTGCCCGCTTCCCTTGAAGTACTTTTAAACAGCAAGATCATCTTACTGAGCTTATTTTAATGTTTTTTATTTTAGCAGGGGTGGAACCTGTGCTGCTAGTACTGCTCATTAAACAAGTAAGGTATATAGCTCCTACTGTACTTAATTTGTTGAAACTGATTTTGTCAATTTTTAAATGACCCTTCTATTCCACTGTGCGTATTCGGAACTTGTAGCCCTCACCCTTGTTTAAAAAACAAACTTCTCTGCTACACACACTGCACATGGGTAAACATTGTGCTCCTAAAAGTCAAAGCTTGGTGCCGTATCTCAACCAGGTGTTCACTGGAAATGCTACAAAACAATGAACTGCAGTCAGATGGTCTATGTGTTATGAAAGCCACTTAAAAAGACCCCAAAACCCCCTCAAAGATAAATTTCTGATTGGTTTTATTTTCAAGTAAGCAAGGGAGTACTCCAGCATTGAAAAATACTCTGAAGTTTCATTTTAAAAAGATATCTTTGAAAGGACTACTTCAAATTTAAAAGCCTTTTGTTTAAACAGTGATCAAAGATGTTAAGAATTAAAGCAGATATTGATCCTTAAAGTATTATGACACTAAAAAAGCAGAATGCTGCTTTATCTTGCCCCTAATGTGGTATTTAATGTCAGGCATGTGCAACACATTATGGGATATTCTTTCTTTTGTAGAATCTAGATCTCTGTCTATGCTATATTATGATACTCATGTCACTATTCAAACTCGTAATTGATTTTAAGTGCGTAAGTGGTTCTAGTTATTCCAGGTCCTGTTTAAACAGCATGTATGTATAGATGTTTCGCACTCTGACTCGGCAACATGTATTTTGGGTTGGCTGGGTAAAATTTTTTTACTTCTAAATGGTGTGGACTAATTTATTCCTCAAGGAAGGTGCACCGCTTCTGAGTCTCAGCCCCTTCCTGCCTTCAGCCTGTAATTACAAGAGTTGAAAAATCAATTACTGTTGAAGTTAATCCATTTTCATTTGTTTTGGGTGAAAGGTTCAAAGCTGAAGTACCTTTATAACAAATGATAGGCCAAAGCTTGCACTGCAGCGCTTGTACTTCAATAATGTAATGATACTCTAAAAATATAATTTAATAGGTAGTAGTAATGTCTTAAGCGTGTGATTACTGGATCCTTGGGAACTTCTTACTTCTAAGGGATCCATAAAAAGTGATTAAGAAAAGTGTGTTACTTGACACTCAGCTGAAGGTAGTTGGATAGTCTGTGTCCCCATTGGGGGTTTCTTTCCGTTCTGGAAACTGAAACAGATTGAAACCTACTTTAGTATTGCTTTTTTTGGAGATGGTGTTGCTCGTCGCCACTTAATAGCACGTTCTCTAACAGGACTCTTTTAAAACTGTATTTAGTAACAGAATGCCTGGTTATTGTTCCCCTGAATCCCTCTCCCGAGCCGTGCCTGTGTCCAGTTCTGCCCTGCTCGCCTGCAGGAAGAGGCATCTGGTCCCAGTTGTGCCGCAAGTCGCTGGTGTTGGGATGTGGCTGCGCTGGCGGGTGGGGAGAGGATGCTCCCGGGGAAGCATCGCCTCTGCGGCGGCGGCATGGCATGCTGAGGCCCAGGCAGCTCTCTGACCCATCTCCTGTCTTTAAAACTATCCATCAGTCACTTCACTGTGCCAGAGCCGCCTCGGAATAATTGCCGGATTAGCCTTTTAAGTGCGTCTGAAATAACCCA
This sequence comes from Chionis minor, assembly GCA_013398295.1. Lineage (NCBI taxonomy): Eukaryota > Metazoa > Chordata > Aves > Charadriiformes > Chionidae > Chionis > Chionis minor. The sequence continues at coordinate 131,212 of VZSF01003776.1, forward strand.
AACTTTTTGCGGGCATGACTTAATCCGACTTTGAGGGAAACGATCTTTCTGGTGGGAAGTGAAGCAAAGGTTAGAGGATTTCTCGACTGAAAAGAGAAGCTATCTTCAGTGGCTAAAGGTCACTATGTATTTAATGAGTCACTGTGTATTTAATGAATGTAAAAGTAATTTTGCAATATTTTTGCAGGCCCAAATGCTTATCATATATATTGGTGGTGGTCGTATATATTGTCTATTTGTTCTTAACTGCATACTTATCCAGCATATGTATGAATATGCTAATGGCTTAATCAGAAATTAAAAGTGGTGCTAATATTCCCTCAGTTAGGAAGATAAGTTATAGCAGATGCTATAACATTGAGGGATTAAAATCCAAATTTTCAAACTCAATCTAAAGCTTAAAGTTTATTAACCCCCTACCCTCAACTTCCATTGGCATTAATGACTCTTGTAAGTGCCAACACATCTGGAAATTGGACCCCTTGGATCTTAATTCTTACATAAGCAAGCAGAAGGTTAACAAATCTAAAAATTGCAAATTAAAGAGCCAAAATGAGGATGATGTGGTTATTTCAAATTAGAATGCCTCTTTTTGGTGAGAATTGCATTCCTCTCTTTAAAATGATGGTATGACTTGTAATGAAGTAGCTTTACTCATGAAGTTAAGCATTATAATGATCTTTTAATGGCACCTTAATGGCCTGTCTGAGGACTTGCACTGAAATAATTTTACCTTCTCATAATTGCACTTCATAATGGACTGTAGCAGCACATTTTAAGGTCTTAATTTTTTTCATTGGTTTGTTAAATTTAACAAACCCTCTAAGTTACCATTCTGCCAAATAAAGGAAATATTAGATTTTTTTTTTGATTGTTGTATTAGGTGTCTTCCACACCTAAATATTTTGTCTATCTTAGCAATAATAAGGTAGTAACTGGTTTTTGTAAAATTTTATCTTTATGGCGGAATGACAGTAATGTGTATGTTGAACTGATGTGCCATCCAAGAGCAGAATTTCTCATGATGCAATCTTTATTTCATGTCTACGTGTGACTCAGAAGCTAGGTGTTATGAAGCAGATTATTACATATCCACTGCTTATGTTATTCTGTGCAAAGAACCTGAAAGCACATGCCTGTTCAGCTTTGTTATTTCTTTGAAGCCCAGGTGTTGAATGGAAATAGTTCACTATAAATCTCATGACTGCAGTTCAGCAGGCACAGCAACAGATATGCCATAATAAAAAGAAAATTTTACGGTGAGTTGCTGTGTCATGAAAGCACTCAAATATAACTGCTCTTCAGTAACTTTGGAACTTTAACTGTGTTTTCATGTAATGACCTCGCAGGCCAAGATTTCACGCTGAGCTTGTTCATCCTTTGACAGTTTTATTTCAGTTCTTATCACAGTGATGTTAATTTTAGGTAAACATTCTTTATAAACAAACTAATTCTAATCTGTAGCTTCAGTTTATAAAGGCAGCAGGGTCTATTTCTGAATAATTATGTAATATGCCAGCATTTATTTACTTTAATCGAGCATTTAAATACCTTATTAGTATTCTGATATTTCACTGCAACATCATTGTGTGTGTTACTTGTTAATGTTTAGCAACATTTCAGCTGGACATGAAATGTGTGTGTATGTGCTATCCAAACAACTGAAGGTGAAGGCCTCCCTCTGAGAGGGTTGTGAAACACTTTTTTGCCCAGAAACTGTATACAAATATCAGGGGAAGAATATTGAAAGCCACCAAATGGAAATAATGTCTTGTCCCAGCTGTCCATCTTGTCTGACTTTCTTTAATTCCACACATGAATGCCATCCAAGAAATAGGAATTCACTAGTGTTTCTTTACCTCCCCCCCACCCCCCGAAATTTAATTTCTGAATCAAGGGGATGGAAAAGATATGATTGTAGGTGAGATTAGTATGTCCTGAGAAAAATATAGCATGTGGGGTAAAACTTTAGCTTTTGATACCATGGCACTATGTAATTTACAAATTCTGTAATAGAAATGTCTATGAAATGTTTATATGTCTTGTTCAGTCTCTTACCATTACCCTTTTTTCAAATAATTTACATCTTTCTTGAGAGTTCCTGTTTGCCAATTTTGACTTGAAAAGCTCCCATGGAGGCTGTATTAATTATTTATATTGGCAAAACCCCAGACAATTTGTATACTTCAAAATTCTTTGTGTCTTCAGTTTTGATTGGCTGATTAGATTTTCCTTGTGCTACAAGTCAGCTTTGGAAGTATGGATTCGTTAGGTGTATTTCCAAGAGTAAATTGCCAACAAACAAGCTTAGGTTAAGTGTAGTAGCTTTCCTTATTAAAGCTTTACCAAGAACATTCCCTTATTTTATATAATCAGATGGATAGCTCTTGCCATAGTGGTGTGTGGTTTTTCTTTTTTACAGAATTCTCTTTTACTTCTCTTGTCTCTCCCTTTCCCAGCTGGAAATGTCAATGTTTTATCTTAATCTATTAGTGTTTTCTTAAAATCATTTTATAGAATGCTGGCAGCTCAAAGTACACTTTTGATTAGGTTTTTGTTTTGCTGTTAATGGCAAAACCACCCAAATGAAGCTTCACAATTAGCAATTATGGAGCCTTCCTTGGTGAAAAGGCTGCTGAGTTTCTGTGGGAGGGAAGATATTAAAATAAAACACACCAAATAATTGGAGATGTATTTCATAGGCATGCTCAGTATGTTAGTGCTGCCTCCTGAAGTTAAATGTAGTGCTTGGACTTAACTCAGCCTTTGCTGGATTCACCAGGATTAAAGCTTGTTGACATATTTGCAAATCAGTTTTCATATCACTGACTGGTGTCTATTAGTATTGCTGTTGCCTGAATAAAGCCCCCTACAAAATAGGAGCTATCTTATGAGATCTAACGTACTGTTCTTTTGGGTTTTTTAAAGAAAAGATTTTCCACCTCATTGCCTTGATAAATGTACTTGAAACATTTTAATTTTAAAATTTTTTGTGGAAAAAAATAATGAAGTGAGACCTTATGCTAACTGTCTCAGCTAACTGAATTTATTATATTTTGCTACTTTTCATTCCCCTTGTTTCTATAGTAGTGAAGGTAGTCTAGCAATAAAATATCCAAATACAAACTTGTATTGAGCTATTAAACCAATAATAAAGTTGGCTTTTTTTTGTCAGTCACTAGTTCTGTGCATTGGATTAGTATGATAATAGTGTTTTGAGTTACATCTGCTGCAAGAAGGAAGCTAGTGGAAATCTGTAAGTGCTTGCTCAAATGACAGCGTTCATATATAATTCTTACACCGTGTCTACATTAGAAAGACGGATGTCATTTAAAATATGTTCCCTAGCACACTTTTACACATTTCTGGAGCAAGTGTTCAACACATCTGAAAATGTGTTAGCTTTATCAAGGTTTACAGAATCCTGCTGAAAAACTCTTTCTTGGGACACTTGGTTTACAAATTAAGCTGGTATGCCCAAAATGTCATAAATCACAGTCTATATAACCATCTGAACATGTAATTGTATGGAAATAAGTTTATTAACACAAGTCTAACTAAGCTAGACCTTAGCTCACAGATTTTCCCGGACCTTCGCTCTTAGTTTTCACACAGTTTAACTACCTGTTTAGACAAAAGAGTACAAAGACAGTGATCCATTTTGTAATATCATTTCAACATTTCAACAACCTTTACCTTTGACTAAAACTGTAATACTTAGCTTTTTATTTTAAGAAGCCACTAGTTGCTTCTATTATTCTATTTGGAATATGAAATATTCCAAATCTTCCTGTAGTTACTCTAGGAGTTTATACATGTTACATTACATGCGCATTCAAGATCAGATCTTTTTCAGACAGGCAGTGGCTTGGTGAGGCTTAGGCACATCTAGCAACTCTACTGTTGGCTGTTTGTCGCTTTTCAGTTACCTGTTGCTTTTTTCCTGTCTTTCTGTTGCCTCAGTTCTATGAACAAAAGAATGTACTTGTGCATGTGAGTGACTTATCCCTACTGCTGTTGGTTAAAGGTACCCAAGAGGCACTTTTAACTCTTGCAGTCCTGCCCAAAGCTGCACCTCATCCAAGTGGGGAATCTGAAGAAGCAGCAGCAGCAAATACATTTTTGTAACTTTTCCATGGAACTACTACTGCCCTCTGGCCCATTGACTTTCAAAGAACATTTTAAACTACAGTTCTGAGCCTGCTTTGCAAACTAGAAAAGGCATGATTTTCTGTAGGTAGCGTGGGGCTTCCTTATTTGCTGTATTTATTAGAAATTACAGTGTATAGATATTGATGAGATCAGAAAACCTGTGTGGTTCAAGGAGTACCATTCTCTTGAATTAGTGCATATTAGCAGATACGACACGTTCCATTTTCACAGATTAATTCAGTTCTGCAGTTAAAAAAAAAAAGAAAAAGAAATCCATTTTTTTTCTCCTTAGGACACACCAGGTAGCAATGTTATTCCAAAAGGGGAAAGGCGAGGGTCATGCCTCTTCGACTTCACAAATCTGCGGGACAACCAGAGCATGCTTTGGAAGGGAGCAGCAAATGTTCTAGTCGCAGCACAGTAATTCTTCGTGCTTCCTGTGACTCAGTACTGTCCCACATCATCCCTGAACAGGGCTGTTTCTTCAATGCTGTCTTTGTATGTAGGTTAATCAAGAAGTTGGAAACTGTTTCTCGCTGTCGTTCATGTAGTAGGAGCCACTGACAGAGGAAGTTGGTAATCACAGAAGAATGCCACAACATAGTTAAATTGCGGGGCAAGAGTTCTGTTATTTTAGTATGGATGTTATATTGACATTAACTTGATTCGATATGTTAAAAATGTTTTTAATTTTGTTATGCGTGCTTCAGAAATTAATTTCTTGTTTAGTATTCTTGATTTGCTCTGCCGTAGTTCCTTTATGCATGCAAATTCGAAATGCATACAACTTAATTTCTGATACTTGCTTCCAACCTCTAATTCATCACAACTGAATCATTGTTCTTGGGTTCACTGTGCAATTAGTGACTGTCTGTTTGAATAGACACAGCTTTCTCTTTCTAAAAGTAAGGCTGCTATATTTTCTTTTCTGCAATCTAATTTGCTTGGAGGCAGGCGCATTATAGGTAATCATAGAATGACAATAGAATAGACGTGCTCAATTCCTAATTTGTCAGTCTTTGTATGCTAGATGAGTTCTCGCATTACTTTCGTTACTCTGCTTATGTTGCTGTGACTTTTTTTTTCTAGGAATGAATGCCTAGTTTGGATGGTCAGCAAGATAAAAGCCTTTATTCTGTGTTCTGTGAGCTGGTTGATAGCCTAGCAGACCCCTGAACGTTCTTCTGTGGCTGCTATTTACTTGAGTATCAAATGCTTACCTTCTGCTTTCTTTTGAGACTTACCAAGAAAGGTTTTATTATCTTCAACCCAAAAGTACCTTATTTTCAGGGGCTGTTTTCCTGAAAGCTTTCAGGCAGAAAATAGGTTCTGGAAACATATAATCTATAATAAATCTCATCTGTTATGTTGTTTAGTTGCTTACATGGTTTGTGAACTTTTGATCTGGAGGGTGAGGAGGTCTGGTTATATTACCTAAAATGCTGGTTACAGTATTTTCCCAACGTTCCTAAGCTATACGGGAAAGGAAGCGACTTCTGAAGCCTTGGTTTCCAAATATTATGAAGAATGTGAAAGAGCAATTGAATTACAACACGCCTCAGAGAAAATAAAAAGAAAATTGCTTTTTTAAAGAAATTTCTAATATATTATTGCTGTTTGGCTGCTTGTACCTGCCATTTTGGTCCCGTATATTAATCCTAGCAGATAACTATGTAATCACCATACTTTCTATAATATGAAAGGAAATGAAATGAAAGCAGTTGATGGAAAACAAATGGAAAGGCAATGTTATAAATAGTGAAGTATAGTGGAGTAAGTACTAGTAGTGAAACATGAACTAGCTTGACACATTAAAGCCAATTTTAATAAAATTGGAAAAAATGCAATTAAAGTGCTCATAATACCTTAATACCAGAAAGACATTGAAGAAAATGTTTGAAAAGAACTAGCTAATTTTAAAGCTCTGAGTCTTGGCTGTTTATTTCTTTCCAATATTGGAGAATTCATTAGTTTATAATTGTAGATTTCGGGGAGATAATGCAGTAATATGTGCCTTTTTCCTAATGACAGTTGCATAGTTCATTCTTTCTTGGGATTCTTTGTAAAGGGAAAAGATGGACTCATTACTGTTTATAACATAAAACATTACTTGAATGTGTGGCAATAAGCAGCATTTTCAGAGTAGCAGGCTGAAATGTGTGCTTTTAACTTTTTAACTGAGCAATTAAAATCACATCTGACATCACAAGATAAAAGAACAACCTCAGGTTTAACGAGAACTTAGTATTTCATCTAGAAATAATACTGAGTGTCTGTAAGATCTGAGTTCTGAAATAAAGCAACGACACTTAAAGCAGTTGATCTCTTGGTAAAAATAATTGAATATAAATCTATCCTCCTTTCAGACAGATGCATGATAGCGTCTAGTCCTATAATACTTTATACACATGTTTAAATACCTGTGAAGGAAGATTATGTCTCAGCCTGTGTATTTTTTATTGAACTATTCCTCTTGCCAGAGTAATTTATTATGTACTAAATATCTAAGCCCTTATTCCATGTAGATCTATGAGTTTATTTTATAAACCTTTATTTTAAAGGTATTTATTATTTGTTATGCTTAAAGTTAGCAGTCTTTGGTGTTTAAAATACAACTTTTTAAATAGTTTTAAGACGCATTTTCTTAAAAATGCTTACTTTGAAATTAAAACTGTAGTAGTTACAACTTTGACTTTTTAAATGATAGTGTTGCAGCCTTTGCCTTCAGCCTTACACTGTTCTTGGATACAAATCCTTTTTCTGAGCTCATATGTAGATGCCATTCAGAAGAATTAGTTTGTGATCCTCTTCTGTAAGAGTCTGTAATTCATGTTCCTTTTTGGCAGAGAAGGCATGATCAACAACTTCACTCACTTGAAATAGGAAGGGTTTAATGGTCCTAATTCCTAGGGGACTCTCTTGTCCCCTGGTTTGTACCAGTCCCTGAAAATTTTTTTCTTTTGAGGCTGAAGTCTGGTGGCTACATGGTAACTTGGTTCTATATTCCTTGAAGAATTGACGTGCTCCAAGCCGGATGATTAGTGTCTCTTTATTTATTATTTACCTTGGTAATTTAGAGAACGTGCTTCTGGGTTCAGGCATCATGTTAGATGCTCTTTGGGGATGCGGGTTATTTCATCAACTCTGCTGGTGATGCCCATGCAGTCTTTCAGGCTTATTGTTCCATCCTGGTTTGAGCCAGCATATCCAGCATACGGAAAAAGTGAAAAAAGAATGACTAGAAAAAAGAAACTTCCACACAAGTTATTCTTGAAATACTATCTTAGTTGAAAGAGAAACCCTGAAATGCCTTTCATCCTGGAGAATCTGTTGACGTGGTGTCTCAGTGTTTGGCAGAGAGACAAACTCACATGCAAAGGACTCATCCCTTTCTAACCCCCTTTGTCCTTTTTTTAATGACTGCAGCTGTGAGCACCAGCTACTGAGTGGACATCCACCTAAAGCTTTGGATGGAGAATGTTGGAACCTCTCCCTCTAGCCACATTTTCCCCTTATTATGATTAAGCAGTAGAAATGCCATACCCCAGGAATGGGAAACTACCCAAGAGACTCTCTAAGAAAATACAGACTTGATGGTGGCTTTGTGGTGATCCTTGGAGGGAATTTGAAACATCGTTCCTTGGTAATGAAATACAGTAGATTCTCCATTTCTGGGTATAACACGGTTAACATTTCTGCCGCTTCTAGAAACAGAACAGTGTTTGTAACTTGGGTCAGACACATTCTCGTACAGCTGAGCAGGCAGAGCTCCCACCTTTCTATAATCTAGTATTTGTACAGAAGGTGCATAGCTTGTCCTTTAATTGCCTTGTTTTTTGGTTCTGCACACCCATTTCTGTTTCTTGATATGCAGTGGCTCACCTTTAGATGACTTTCTGTGGGCATCACTGCATCTTTAAATAATTGCTGAAGAGCTAAGTGTAAATATTAAATACCACCTTTTGCAAATAGCAAGTAGAGCTTCCCTTTTCCCATGGAAGATGAATATTGAAACTTCAAACTGTGAAACTGTTCTGGGGGTGCCCTGCACAGTGTCCTCCTCGCAGCAGAGCACACACTAACATGTCAAAGTTACGCTGAGCTAAATCCACCAGACATGCGACTTGAAGGAAAATCCCGGTTAGGTCATATGGAATCATACCTAGGATTGAAGGCGCCTGGATGAAGCTAGCAGAGCATTGCCACTGCACAGCAGGACACGGTCTGCCATCCTCTTCTGCTGCCTTGGTTGACCTTCCCTGTCCATTAAGCTGTGAAGCCATAGGAGAAGTAGCACCTTGCAGCATTACTTAAAAGCATGTTTGTGGGCTCCAGTGAATTTGTGATGGACTGTACCTTGATGGAAGTCTGTCCTAACTCTTCTGTCTGAGCTTACTGCTTGTACTGGCCATAAACGGTGCGGTTTAGTAGCAGGGGCTGCAGGGTTCCCCTGTGTGGGAGAAGGTCATGAGCTGCCCTCTGCTGCTACTGCTGGTTCCAGCTCGCTCCAAAATGGATGAAAACAACTCATTGTGGGCCAGAACTTCAGAGGAGCACATGGTGCCTCCGCTCACGCATATTGAAGAAAAGGAGCAGCTACTTACGGCAGGGGACACATGAGGAAACATGAGGATGTGCGTGAGGACACAGAAGGTGATGGGAGGAGATAGGGGAAGAGACGCACATCTGGAGAGAAGGAGCAGAGAAGCAGAAAGAAGCAAAGCGCAGGGGACGAAGAGAGTAAGGCAACAAGAGACCTCTAAGCCCAGTGATGGCCGAAGGGATGTGGAAGGGACCGAGCGTAAGGACCGGTGGAAACGGGGGAGGAGAATTGCCGGGCTGGAGTGGGGCCAGGGGAAGGAAAGTGCTCCCCCAACACGAGGCCTCGTTTGACTCTTGTTTTTTTTTTCCTCAATACTTGAAGCTGTAACTGAAAGTTTATGTTAATTGGCAATAAAGCAAATGTGTTTCCTCAGTTAGGACTGCCGTGCCTGCGCGGCTTTAACTCCAGAAGGCTTTGCAACACCACCATTACCCCAGCAGAAAGAGCTGATGGAAAGCGAAACAGCGGAGAGAAACGTGGCGTTCGGTAACTTGTCCCCTCTGCAAGGTCCCTGCATGGTCTCATCCACCAGAGTCGATCCTTTCTTCCGTTTCACATAAAGGAGGGAAATGTGCAGCTTTAGGGCTGCGCTTGTTCCATTTATACAGCTTTTTTTTTTTAATCAAGCGAGAACTCAGAAGTGCTGTTGAACTTGCTTTACTTCATCCTTCTTGTGAAAATTGAGTTTTCATACTTAATCACTAAAACATGACAGAAAAATATCTGAAGCATGTACCACCTGTTTTTCCTTTCATCTTGATTCACTCATTAGCTTCCTCGTATTAAAAGCCCTCCAAGACACAATTAACCCTTTTTTAATACTGTGAAGCTTGAAATGATCATTAAAACTCATTAGAGCAGAGAAACTTACTTTCAAAAGCAGTTTAATATTAAAATTTTCCTGATTACTTTTCTTGTGGATAGAGTAGAATACTTAGGGTATGGCCATCACGGTTCCAGTCTTAACTGACTATTCAAGTAATTAATGATAATTCGTTGCTTTACATTGAAGAACTGCGCTCCGTGCTAGAAGATACTTTGATGAAATAATTTTCTATAATGGAATATTGTCTTCTGAGTATGGACTATATAATAATAATATTGTCAGCGTCCTTTTTGTCCAGTAAGAAGAAAATATAATTGAAGATAAAAATACTTTACCAGAAGTCTTGCTTTTTTCTCCCCTTTACATTCTCCTGTATTGTGAATTTTGCTGTTGCCACAAGAAAGCAAACATCTGCTTATGTTTTCTGATTTACTGAGTTGTTTTTGGTTTTAATATCCTTTAAAATGCACAAACACGCAGTCGATTTTATTTTGGTACTAACTTCAGTGCTTTTGTGTCAACATCAGTGAAGGTTGAATTTGATCTCCCTTTAAAAAAAGACATTTTTTGGTATTCTGTTAATTGCCTCGTCTGTCCCCAGCATTATATAACAATCTTAGAATTAAGAAATTGATTAGAATAGACAAAATTCAGAATAACCTTCTAAGCTTATAGGCAGTGTTGTTTTCATCCTGCAAATTTTTGCAGGACGAAGATGACTAATTGCAAAGAGAAGTACCATGAAGTAAAATGGTGACTTTAAAGCAATAAACTGCCTTGGGTTTACTGAAACTGCGATGAAACTATCATGAAGCACTGTCAAAGTGCTGATTTATTTGTACTACCAGTATTAGAAGTAATAAAATGTAGGATTTACTGGTATGGCTTTAGCGTTTGGTATCCATTTTATTAGACAACTCAACAGGTATTGTATCATACAATCATATATAACCTAGCTTTTACTGAAGCTGAATATTCATAGGGAAAAGAGTTTTGATATTTAGCTTTTTGTCTCAGAACTGAGCGTACTGGATCTTTATATGGGTCATTTGTTGCTAAACTTTAATTTATCTTAAAACTATAACAAAAACAGCACCATGAAAAGGATGTGCTTTTAATTATTGTGAACTAGGTTTGGTAACTGAAATAAGAATTCAGACTGATTTTATTTTCTTAAATATACTATTTGGAAACAACTGCCTTTATCTTTAAAAATTACGTAAAAAATAAGAGCAGGACTATTTATATTCTGACAATATTACCTGTATACTTAAAAAAACCCTGGATAACTAGTAGAATAGGATTTTCAGAAGTGCTAAGCATCAACCTAATTCTGTCCAGAAGAAACTGAAAAATGAGAAGACTTAGACCAGTCCTTAGATATCTCCATGTAGATGCATAATGATATTCTTATCTGCCTCCGCAGTGAACTTAAGGTAAAATTCTACTTAAAGTTACAAAATGAGTGAGACATATGATAATAGCCTATCTACAGGTAGATGTGAAAGCTGTCATCTGCTAGGATCCCTCTTACTTGATTGAAAGCAAGATATGATAGCGACAAAAATTTGGAAGAAAAGTGATTTAAAGGGAAAATGTATTTAGATACAACCCTGCACAGAGGTAAGACAGCATTACAAATGGGAAAGTATAAGATGAATTACCACTGAGAGCAATGTAGACATTTCAAGAAATAATACAAGACGTAAACATGTATCACTGATTTGTGCCATGTTAATGAAATGCCCTAATTCTAATCAACCGCACAGTTATTTCAAACAGACTTTTACAGCTTAGTAGATATAACTTTGGAATGCGAAGCTGTCTTAGCCATGATGATTTGCTGTAGCTACTTATCAGTACATTGAAAAAAAAATATTATGATTCTTTACAAAGTTGCCCTTATCCTTCTTTTTAAGGTGTGGGATGCTGTAGATACAGGCTGCTGTTTAAGAACATATTCCTGTCACTCCTGTGCTGTTCGAGCTGCCCAGTGGTCATCTTGTGGAAGAAGGATCCTCAGTGGGGGCTTTGATTCCATGCTGCATTTAACAGATGTAGAAACAGGTAAAGCTCACATAAGGGTGCATTATAGCCCTATCTTTATTGAGTATAGAGAAATTTGGATCTCATTAGCCTTATTCTTTCTTGTAAAACATAGATAAAATCTATAGATAAAAGTTAGAATTCTTAAAAAGTGTCCTCACTAAAAAAAAACCTCAGCAATTAAGGGTAGTTGGAGATATTTAAGAAAACTGATATATCTTTAGCTTCATGATCGCATGTAATTTCTGTTGTCAGATACTGCACAGATGAACAGAATGAAACGTCTATTTTTTATGCTCTTTCGTGATCATTCATTAAAGTGTTTGAAGACACTTATACATATGGTTAATTTAAACACAGGCTTGTACCTCATTCTCAGTTGCATTGGTTTTAAGTTTGCTCTTAAAGTTAATTAGGTTTGGGGGTTTTTGGAGGTTTTTTTGGATTTTTTTTTTTTTCTTTTCTGAACAGGACCTTAGTTAGGAGCATAGAAACTTAAATTCTGGTATGAAACCTTGAGACTGAACCTGTGTTGCTTTGATGCATTTGTGAATTTGATTTGGGATTTGATTGTTGTGACCTTACCAACTAGTTTCCTGGATGCTGTCTCTCCTCATGTCTCCTTCACAAAGTAAAGCGCTTCTGTCAGCTGTATTTCTTCTCTCCTTTATATAAGTTATCAACATTCATACAGCAGCATTCATTGGAGTGGTACATAATACAGCATCTCTGTGTATGTATTAATGATTAGGCCAAAATAGTACCTTTTCAACTGAAGAGACAGAATTTTATTTTTTCCACTTAATTTATTTTTAAATGTATAACTGATGCGAATGTGCAATACTTTTTTGTAAGGCTACGAAACAAACCTTTACAAAAATTACAAGAAGTTCTTGTCTACTAGGGTTTTCTCTTACGTAAAAGTAAGAAGTACATTGTATGTGAATATCTGGAGAGCAGAAATCCCATTCAGATGAACTGGGAAAATGGCCAGGAAATTTGCGAACATTGTTCACATGAAAAGAAGATTCTTTTCCATGCTGTAAGAATTTATTTTTCTCAGCATTTGTCATACCAGAAGTATTTAAATTCAATGATGGCTGGAAGGGAGCTGTTGTAGTTTGGGAATGTAAAAAATTTGACACAGTTATGGAATATTGATGCTTCAAGAATATTCAGATTTTGTAATGGGGAAAAGAGCTTTATATATCTGATGTAGTAGTAGTACATGAGGTTAATATACCAAGTCATTAATTTTGTCAGACGACTTGTCTTCCGTATTTTCAGTCTCATTGCAGCAACCTTCTCGTTTCTAGTCTCGTATATAACTGAATCGTACTAATCCAAGGGAATTTAATTTTGACTGTAGCGCTTACAAATTCTAAACAGAATGGCTACTGCTGTTAATGGGATTTACAGCAGTAGAATAGATTTTATGTGCCCCTATCATTGAAAGTGACGACTCTGGGGAAAATCTAATTTTATAAAATCATAGAACAAATTCCAAAGTTATGTAATTTTAATAATACACCTTAATTTCTAACAGTAATGGGATAGTAGTTAGGGTTAAGTTGATTGTAGGGGTTCATTTGAAAGAAGCTATTTCTAGTGTTTTAGGCAATGACAACAGTAACAAATTATATTTACCAAGTTTCAAAAAAGGTAAGCTTATAAATGGTTCTTTCCTTACTGACTTGTGAGTTATGTGGTATTTCTTACTACTTAAATAAGCTGCATGTGTAAAGGCAAAATGAATGCTTACAATCCTTGAAAATCCCAGATATTCATTATTGCCTTATTTCAAGGACGGAGGATTCCTTGTAACTCCTGTGAACCGCAGTTGTAATATTGATGTTTGGACCTGACTTTCAGTGATACACACCTCATTTGGATATGAGTAAGATATGAATGATTATTCTGATTTCCTACACATGCAGGCCAGTTTCTGATTTCCTTTCCTGTTGTAAAGTTACTTATTTTTTTCATACGTTTCACTCAATTCTTTTCAGAGAAACAGGGCAAGCAGTTTGCCTCTGGAATCCAAACCAATTTGATATAAAAAGCCTCATTTCCATTTGAAAAACACTAAGGCAGCTATAAGATTTTGATTTACATTAGTTCACTGAATCATTCATTCCTCCTCACTCTTCATCAGTGTTGAGATGATTTCTTCTTTGATTAACTTCAGATAGATGTTAGAAGTGTTCCTTCACAGAGGACTTTTAGATACTTTTTTGGACTGCAGTCTTAATTACTTTCCATTGCTAGACTGAACTAACTACCAGTGTGTTTAAATGCAGTAAATGCATGCTGGTGTGATTTTTATAAATAATAATACTGTCTTTAAGGCTCTGTGCTCTTGTCTTTTGTGTACGTTGTTCTGGTTCAATGTTTTTCTAGTCAAGTTTGCTAAAATCTTTCCTGTCTTTTTTAGTATAGGTTTTAAATACTACATCTGTGTTATAAAAATTCCTACATGTCCTTCACCAAAAGAAACCTAGCAGTCTGAAGAGAATTACTTTTAAAAGTTTAGGAAAGGTTGCAAATACAGCTTAGTACATGTGTGGCATTGAGCTGCTCAGTTGTGGGTTTTTTGGTCATTTTTTTGGTCATGTAATTTTCTGTTAGGAACATAGTTTCTGCCCTATTAAATCAAAATCATATTCTAGCTAATTGTTTGTTCTGGGTCTGATGACATCTAGTTATGAGATACTTCAAAGGAATGTGCCAGCCTTCTTGTAGCAAGCAGTGCTAGAATAAATTCTCCAGGAAATTTTGTTTCTACGCTTGGACTCAAGTTTGGGTATCCCTTGTCCTAGGGCATTATATTATCTGGAGTAAGTATTTTTCTTTTTTATTTTTTAATCTTTGTGATCTAAACAACATCAGAATAGAAACAGACACTGAAATCTCAGTAATCATAAAGCAGAATTGCTTTGTTGTTGGCAGAGAAATCCTGGTGCAAGCATAGAAGATGCATCCATGAAATCTTATCCTGCAGTTTCACACCAACACACCTCTTCCCTTTGTCAAGTGTATTTAGTGAAAGTTCTTATATATTAGAAGATCTATGCTGCGAGCAGGAAAAGTGGGCTGATAGGAACCTTATGAAGTTCAGCAAACAGAAATGCAAAGTCCTGCATCAGAAATGGAGTAATGCTGTGCAACAGAACAGGCTGATGCTAAACTGGCTAGAAAGCAGCTTTGCAGAAAAATACCTGGGGGTCCTGGTGCCAGCAGTGTTCACTTGCAGCAGAGAAGGTCAACTTCATCCCAGATTAGCAAGTGTTTACCTAGTATGTAGAGAAGATGATGACAGGCTCTTCTCAAGAGATGTGCAGTGAAAGGATTAGAGGCAAAGGACTAATGTAGGAATGCAGGAAACCTTTTGGCTCAGCTCAAGGGTCATCAAACACTAAAACGGGATTTACAGAGAGGCTGTGGAGTCTATACTTGGAGATCCTCAGAACCTCCGTGGACAGAACCCTGAGTAACCTGCTGCAGCTGGACCTACTTTGAGTAGGGGTTTGGACTAGATGACCCCTGGAGGTCCAATCTACGTGATTTGTTGATACTATGGTGAAGAACACGGAAAGAGAGGAATTCAAATGATTGAGGTACAAGGAGTTCACTTGTCCTGGTTTGGTGAAAATAGATGCCGTCTTCTTTTTCTAATTTAATTTTTTATAGGTCATCATTTATTATCGTAAAGGGTCATCCATTGTTCTACCACCAGGATGTCAAGCTAAGACTCTCCCCAGATATGTTTTTCTTGAAAACTGTTGTATGCATTTAGAGTAGGGGTCTCATCCAAAATATGCATAAAATGTTTAAGAAACTCAGGTGTGGTCGTAAGTCATTCACGTGAGTGGTTCTGTGGCTGAAGTTTGTATAAGGCAAGTTCAGCACTGCTATACGGCTTTCATAAATACCAGTAGATTCAAAAACTGCAGCTGAGCTGCCTGTGAAGATTGCTGGTTATTTTTTTTTAATTGTCCTATTTTATATACATTATTTCTTTACAAAAATAAAGCTTTTTGAAAACTTTCACAAATGTGGTAATAATGCAGCAGTCTGAACAAGTGAGACAAAGCGAGTGGTTTTGTTCATCTCTACTAACACCACAGTCATTTTCTGCTAGTGCTAGTTCAGACACTTTGTTATTTACAGAGTAGTAAGTAGTGCTGTATTCAGAGAGCACTAAAAAAAAAATTGCTTTTAAAACAGTTCTAGGTCAAGTACATTTGACATTTAACTCCTGTTCCATCCGGATGTGGTAGAGATGCTCTACCAACTTTAGAAGGGTAAATGTATTTTTAAAATTTATTTATAACTTTTATTTTTGGAGTGTATGTTTTATTCATCAGTGGTTTTTTCATTAGTCACAAATGAATTGGTACAATAGCATAGGCAGAACATTGGCTGGGTTGATACTATTTGCATATTGTAGATACTTTTCATTTCTTTAATATTATGACAGAGGGAATGTTCCAAGAATTTTTGGCACATTTCCTGTGTTGCCAAATGCTGCAGTTGTATTTTAGTTCATGGACTGAGCTTGATTTCAAATATAACTTCCTTAGATTTATAATTCCCTGTTATTTTGAAAGTTTTATCATTATCATGACTAGGATGTTGAAATTAATCTGTAGATTTGAAGGAAAGTTCAGATTATATAAATTGTGATCACATAAATCTGTTTTGTTTGTTTGGGTTTTTTTAAAACTAATTTTATTTTACATTATTTTGAGAGTTTCTTAATGGAGCATTCTTTTACCTCCAAGAGGATGGTCCAAATTTGCTTTTCTATATTTTCTTTTGTATTATAATTTAGTAGTCCTATAAATAGAACATTATTATTGTTAATGTAATTCCATTTGTTCACATAGGAGTTTTAGTGCTCATACATAAGCATTGCCATAGGAGAGCTGTGCCTTTTTTCTGCTATTCCTCCCCTTCTCTCCCAGTACTATGCAGACAGTATGTTGTTTGAATATGCATGAGGAATTTTATGACACCTCAGAAAAAGGCCCAGTTGATTGATTTTTCTTTTTTAAATTTTTTTTTCTTTTGAATGCATACAGGCATCTTTGATGTGAGGTCTCAAGATTCTTCCCAAAATTCAGCAGTTTTAAGTAACACATTGAACATAGTTTAGTGGTCACTCTCCAGCTAGGAGGTAACACCATTTTACTTTTTATACTCAGCAATGTAAAGACCTTGCAATAAGAATAGAGAAAAATGTTTATTTTGGGGACAGTTTCAAGGGTAAAAGATGAAATGATTTGATATTTCATGCACTTTTGCATGCCATAAACTTGTGACTATGTAGGGGGAAAAAATAGGAAACACTTATCATCAGTATAACTTTAGTTCTTGGAAAAATAATAACGCAATTTATAAGCATGCCAAGATAAAATGGATCAGTAACAGCCAACATTGTTTTTTTAAGAACAAATTATGTCTGATAAACCTAATTTTCTTCTCACTATTCTGTGTGAGATTGCAACTGTAATAAGATTTTTTTTTTTAATATATTGTCATATGTCTTTCTGTAAACACAGTAGGGAGATCTGTTCTGCTTAGTACGATTACTCTCATGTCCTTGTAAGTCTTGGGCTTCACTTTTCTTTACAGATTAGTGTAAGGAAGTGAATGTTTTTGGATTAGGCAGGTAGAGGTGTGAGCCTGAGAACCAGTAAACACAGTTGCAGAAGCATCCTGTGCTCAATAACGGTGCTGATGTTTTGTGAAAAATTCACAATGTTAAATAGCCTTTAAAAGATCTGATTTCATAGTTGAACAGTTTCACAGTAGGCTGCAGCATAAAGAAGCAGAAACATATGTTCAAGAAGTTTTTAAAGGGTTTTTTTTCATACTGTGTATGTTACTGGTGAGTGTTTAATGAATAAAGAATTGAATTAAAGCACTTTGAGAATATAAAATGCACTGCAAAGATGTATTAGATATTGTTACTGAAATTGCAAAAATTAAAGATTGAGAGAAACACTGGCTATCTGCTTTGGAATAACAACCTCCCATACAGGAAAATGATATGTGGTATAGGTTTTCCCTCAATTAGCCAGATAGATTTTCAGAAGATATAATTTTCTACAGCCTGTGAGGTGGTTGGATCCTTATTATGCTGCCTTTAGGAACTAGAATACAATAAATATATACACAATAGAGGTGTATGTAAGCTTGCTGATTTACACCCGTTGTATGCTATTATGGGTAAGGGAGTCTTCTGCTCAGAGGACATCATTTGCAATATATAAATAAGTCCTGAAAAGTTGAATGTGTTTAATGTTAATAAACTGAGTAATTGTAGACAAAAATATACACAACTGTAAATACCAGCTGCCAGAAAGGTGGAGCAGGATCTCCAGCAAACGCTGAAGCTGGATTTCACAAGCATGGGGCTAGGTTCGGTCACAGCACACTTACAGCGTGGGAAGCAGCAAATTCTGCTCATAGTACTAAAACACACTAAATACAGTTTGTACACAAAGGGCTAAGGGCTGAATTCACTTTTTCAATTTACTGAATTGTGTGAGCTACTTTGCCCTACATCATCTTCAACAGTGATCCGTTCCTCTCTCAGGTGGATATTTTTCCTAAGTTTCTGAGGTTCTGAAAGATTTCTGGTGATATAGGTTCTATAGTTGTGTAGAAAATGTGCCTCAGCAGTTCAGCCCTGCAGTCCTAATCCCTAGAAGGGAAGAATTTAAGGGATGTATTCATATAAATGCTAGGAAAGTTCATTTTGCTCGGTTCAGACATGTTTCCGTGGCAAGCAGTCTGATTTAGGTTCTGTGTATTGTACATAAATTTCAATTCTAGCCATAGAGGGGTTTCCTTGCTGTACTGTTGTGATCCTCCCCTTTTGACTATGTTGTCTGCTGCTTCTTTGCTCCTGTGCTCTTCTTTTCCCCATTCCAGCCTTTTTCTTATTTTCTGTGACGTGGCAGTAGAATGAAATTCATGTATGCATCTAATAACACCAGACTCTTCAGAACACTGTTTACTGAGCTTCCAAACCGAGACATTTGATTCAATTTCACCTGGGGGAGCGAGAGTGAGAAAGAGAACTGTATTTTGAAGTATTAATTGGAGAGCCTGAGCTTTTAAGGTTAATGCACCCTCATTGCTCTTCAGACCAGTCAAAAAGCTAGCGTGGTTAATATCTGCATCAAACGGGTTAAAATAGGAAAAGGAAGGGGTTAAAGAGTATAGAGGTGAATGAGATGCTCGAGTTGTTTGCATTAGTTTTATTTATTATTACACTGTAATGTAGAGTTCATAGATTTACACTGTAATGATCTCGGTGCTATGAGAGCTTTTAGATAAATAACAGACTCCAGAAGACAAGAAAACAGCACACGCAGTGCTCACTTCTGTCTTAAAGCAGGGGGATATGAAGTGGGGAATTAGAGAATTTTAGTTTCTGGGGAAAATATCGAGAAAATGGTTGAATTACTTGGAAGCAGCTGGGGATGAGATTGAAAGATGGACTAAGTAATAATAAATAATGTTAAATCGGTCTTCTTTCTGTGGAAAAGGTAACAGATCTTGTAGCTAGTAGATTAAATCCATCTTGAATTTAGTGCATGTCATTTTTGATTGTGTCTTACCTGGCTTTCTCATGCCTTAGGCTGGAGCATTTGTAGACAGCTCAGTGGCAAAAAAAAAAAAAAAAGTATGCATTATAGAAGAAGCAGTTTTCAGAAGTCTTGTGGAGGTAAAACCAGTTCTCAGTAAAGTCAGTTAAACAGTTAGTGTTTGTTGGAAGGTTAGATGCTGAGTTCCGCCGGATCACTTATGTGTATGTGTAATGCCGTTTGGACAATATGCTTTTGGAGAGCTGTCACCGCCTCGATATGTCCTTTGTGAAGCTCTTTGACAGGAGTAGTACAGGCAGGCTGCAGTGTTGCTAATTTCTGGCTGCAGTACCATTAAAAATTTGTTGATTGTACGTACACAGTGTTTATTAAACTAGATACTAGTAGGAACCAAATTCCTTGGGAGCAAAGTGTTATTAAACCGACTAGTGAGCCTCCATGGGGGAATTCAGTATTTTTCTCAAGTGCTGTGGATGAGAGGAAGATGCCTGTGTATGTGGGTTTTCTGAAGCCTGCAGATGATGCCTGGTGGTGGTGTACATGAGAATTGTTGCTCGTATAACTGATGATTTTAATACTTTCATCCTTCGCTATAGAGCCTTTTTTTTTCTTCTGTAGCTGTTGGGGTACTGAAAGCTCCCATGGTAAAAGATGGTCACTGCTGCATGTGACTTGTAGGAAGGACCTCTGCTACGCTTGTGAGTTTGTTCTCTGGGGAAGGAACTTACGGACTACGTAAAATCTTTCACTCAGTAGTGACAAAGAGGCCCTTTAGATCTTGCATGGGTAATCAGTGGAGAAACCATTAAAAAAGATCAAAAAAACCTGACAAAAACCTGTTTTCACATAGAACAATGCTGACCTGTCCCTTGTGCTCCCTGCAGTCTATTTTCTCTGACCCTGTTAGCTTGAAGAGCACATGCGATGAAGTAAAATCTCTCTCTGCTTTACTTTAAAGTGAATAAATTAATAATTTGACAAGTCTTAGCCTCTTGACTGCCTAAGTTGAGTTCAGGAGATGGGGAAAATGGAACTGATGACAAAATCAAATAAATCAGCTCCAGATCACAAAATAAGCATATAAAAATCTATACGAATGTTTTTCTGAATCGTTCACCTCACAGTAGGTATTTACACACATCACTCATGTTTTTAGCTCAAAGTGTTTTCAGTTGTTTAAGAAAGTCTATCTTAAGACAACTCTCACTTGCTGAAAGTGTAGATTAATAAATATTTTAAGAAGCTTTTGTCATAGTATTTTAAGGTTTCTTTTTGACTTCTGCAGTGTTTTCTTCACTGTAGCTTAAAGCAGTAACTATTTAATGTAGATCTTGATATGCGATATGTAGAATATAAAGCACAGTTGAAGTTGTGAAACCAAGTAAATGTATTTATCTTAGTCCATGCTGCTGTTCCAAAAATGATATTTCAGTGAATATACATTAATATCATGAATTTGTTAGGATGGAAGGAAGCAGCAGGCTGTGGAAAAGTCCTATAAATTAACCTAGCTGAATTCTGTTGCTGTTGAATGTGTCGACAACCCAATTGATACTAACCACGGGATCCTGTGGAGATTACTGTACACAATTAACTGTAGGGAATGGTGTATCCATGGGAACAGCTATGGCTTTCCTATTGCCTTCATGGTATGCAAATTATTTCCTACTTTCAAGAAGTTGTTTCACTTTCACAGAAAGGTAAGTAAACAACTCAAGAGTTGTAGTATAGTTTGGGATCTGGTATTTCTGTACATATAATATTTTGTTCTAGTTGTCTTTATCCCACTGAAAGAAAGACTATGGCTTTTCTGTAGGGAAACGTTCAGCCATTAGATTTGTAGATTTAGTTCTGCATGTTAACTGAACTGGGACCTTGGTGGAGCTCCTCCTAGTGTGGGAAACCACTCGTTCTCTCCCCTCAGTAGGAAGCAGCCAGTGTAGAGGCCCATGAGTAGGAGCAGTTTCGCATGGATAGAAGTTAGTGAGTTCAGTCTTGTATTTTCAGTAAATCAGAGAATCCCCAGGTACTTGAAATATGTTAATATATATTCACCTTTGACAACCTTGGTATTTTTGACTCTAGGTTGAAATGAATAACATTTCATTTTCCGCTCAAATTTTAATCTCTGCTTCTCGCTTTATTTTAGGGAAACAGCTATTTAGTAGCAAAAATGAATTTAGGATCAGCACGCTCAAGTTCCACCCCACAGAGTCAAATATTTTTATTTGTGGAGGCTTCAGCCCGGAGGTTAAAGCTTGGGATATAAGGACTTCTAAGGTAATGGAAATCTTTTTTCTTTTTCTCTTTCAAGATATTTCCCAGTTTGGATGTGCTGTGCATTACCAAGCTGCTAGATGCACCGGTCTTTCGATGAAATGTTATTCTGAAGCATTTTGCATTTGTCATTGATTGTGTTGCCATTTGTTGATATGTACCTCTGTAATGTTTTTGAAGAGGAACATTGTACACAAAAAATATGAGGGTTTTTTTAGTTTATGTAAATATGAGGAGCATGTAATTTGGATTAAAGCAAGCCAATCGCTGGCTTCAGGATGGTGAAAAAGGCAGTTCTGTTCTAGGAAGCAGTACGGCTAGCTTGCTTTTCAGGCTGTTAGGTGTGGGTCAGGGTGTGCGCACCTGTACCTTTTGTGTTAGAAGCCTGAAGTAATTTTTACATTCATGAAAGGGCACAGAGGCATGTGTAGCCTCTGCCTTTACTGAATCCTGAACCATGCAGAACAGCGGGCTCTCAGCCGCCACTCAGAGCTCGGGTAAGACCAGAGCAATACTCTGCCGGTGGAAGCGTAAGGCAAGCTGACATCCTCATGCAGGGAACAGCTCAAAGAGCAGCAGTGACTGTAAAGTGAGTAGTTCTTTGTTTTCCTTTGAATTTCTATGTGGGTAGATCCTACTCATTGTAGTTAGCCATCTGTTTGTTCTTGAGGATGACAGAAGGGATCTGAAAAAGATATCCAAACTCTGTCTCTGACTTTGGTGTAGTAAGAATAATAAGTGAGAGATGTAGGCAGATGCATTTCAGGTTTGAGCTCTGAAATAGTTATGGTAGTCGCTCTGTTAAGGAAACACGGTATTAATTATCAATTAACAATCTAATTCCTGTGCTACAATTGTTCCTTTGGATTTGTCACTGATGTTTGAGAAAAGAATTTAATTATGTAGAACCTATACCACAGGCTTCCCTCACATGAATAAGTTTGTACAAGAAAAACATTACTAAGCACATATCAAGACTTCCAAGTCTGAGGCTAGTCTGAAGATAAATTTACTGTGATTTTCAAAGTTACAGTGTCAGCATGAAAACCTTTGTAAAAAGTCTGATGGGATTTATTTCACCCATCATGTTTTCATGATGGCTAGTTTTCCTTGATAAGGATATGATGAGGTACTCAAAGCAGGGTTCTATGAAGGAAGGTAGTTCTAGTTTTAGATTGCAAAAATTGTAAGTACTTATGATAAAGAATACCTATGTAACTTGTTTTAAATTTATGAGATTTTCCCTAATAACTCTTCACTCTCCCCCCCCCAGCCTTGCACTGGTATACAGTACTTGGATGTTGTCAATAAGTGATTTTGGTATACTGTCTTTAGTGTGGGCAACTTAAAGAATATGAAAATATGGCAGAAATAGGAAATAGTACCAGTTCAAATGGTGTTCATTACACATGATCAGAGGTTACTCTGTAAATTTACTGTAGAACAAGAACATTATTTTTTTTCTGGCAGGGGGCTGGAGAAGAAAGACTAATAGAAGTCTTCTGTCCACAACAGCAGGGTCAGTGGTTTCATGGCATACGAATGAAGTAGGGAATACAATTGTTCTCTCTTGAGATTCTCATAACAGTAGACCTTAATTGTGGGCAGGAGGTGCAGACTGTCATTGAACACTTAACTGTCCTTTTTAACATAGAGAAGCCATTGTATGTCATGGTAGGCTGAACTTCCATTAACAAGTACATCAGGAACTAAATGGGTATCATCTTTTTAAGGCTTCAAGATCGTTGCCTGTAGTGTCAAATTTGAGATATTTGATCCTAGTCAAGGAGAAGATGGCAGATGTAAGTGGCAAAACATTCTTTCAGAGATTTTCTGACTTGGTGCAATAAGCTTTCCTGTAAATGATATTATATTCATACACGAAGTCAAAAGATAGTCCAGTTGTGTGCAAAGCCACAGACATTCTTTCTTTCAGCCCCTGTGATTTCTTTATGGTGGATTTTACACTTCTGTATGTCTTTGAGTGACTACCTCTGAGAATCCTGTAAAGATGATTATTCTCTAGTTTGAAATCAGCTGTGATTGATAAGTGTGCTCATGCCAAAAATGGCAATACCTCCAGCTTGTGTGTGTCTAAGGTACCCAGTCTCTACAGATGGAAAATGATAACTGATTCTGTTCTATAGTAAAAATAGCCAAAATGGCATGTTGCAAAAATGTGCCTGTCTGGAAGGTAGCTCACTGTTGGATACAGCTATGGAGGAATATGGTTAGAAATCTTTCATAAATGATAGGAAACAATCTGAAATATTGGTAGTAGAAAAGGCACTGTTGTTTCAAGGAAATAGAAGACTCATTTACAATGGATATTTACAGTTCAAGGGTTATACTTGAATAAGGGTTTTTTTTCAGCAATTATGATGCCAGAGATTGTGATGAAAACACCTGAGGACTATGCAAAATTGTCATTGACTCAAGTATAGTTAAAGGGCTAAATAACAAATCTTAGTCCCTGTGCTAGGTAAGTAGGTTCCGAGGTATCTTCTGAGTGTGATGAACTCCTATTGTCAGTATCTCTGCCAATCCCTGGTATTTTGGTTTTATCTTTGAATGTTGTTACGATGTCACCAAGACAAATGGCTTGAAAAATGCTGTTCTTGGTCTTTTTTCCCCCTTGTGAGATGTCAGTTTCAGCAGTGCTTTCCCTTGGTACCAGACAAGGTATTTTATTCCAAGCAATGAAGACAACTAAATGTGTTCATCTCTTAAAGCAGCTTCTTCCTTCTAGGTTTTAAATTCTGGTGCCTCAGCTCAACCCCAGCCAAGCTGTCGATTGGTATGTCTGGCAAACCTGATTGTAGTAGTAAAGTAGTAAAGACGGGTAGATGTGGTACTGAGGGACATGGTTTAGGCATAGGTTTTGGCATAGGTTTATGGTTGGACTCCATGATCTTGAAGGTCTCTTCCAACCCAAGTGATTCTATTCTAGTTCAGGCCTGTGTAAACATAGGTTCACAAAAGATTTCCTTGTGGACAGGAGCAGGTATGGGACAGCACTTGCTTCTTAACCTGGTCAGAGGCTGCAAAGCAGCACGTGCATCCCAGGCTGTAATTGCCAGGTGTTGCCAACCACCTTAGCTTGCTGTTCAACAGAAGATGCCTCCTACAGAAATATATGCATCTCCTTGCTACAAGACTGGAGTTTGCTGATCAACAAGGGGTGGTTTGACTGTCTTGGAAAGTATTCTCAGTGAAACTGTTCCTGAAAAGCAGCAGTAGAGAGAAAAACATGTATCCTTCACCAACAAACAATTTTGCTGGGATAGGGAGAAGGCAAGTGGAGAAATGTAGAAGGTAGTTTACATGAGGCATTGTTGCAGTGAGGAGCAGACAAATGTGTTGAGATGGAGGTTGCAGTACAAGGTGAAAAGATAAGGGGCAATGTGCAGTTTGTGAGGTGTTGGCCTTTTTAAAAGGCATTGTAAGCACGCAAAGGAACAAAGCCATGCTGATAAACTAGACTTTAACAGCCCACACATTCATATCTTCTGTAATTCTGATAAAAGTACCAGTATCCTGGCCTGAGATGATCTTCTAGTATATTTTCTTTCTAGTAACTTTTGTGTAAACTACACCTCTGGCAAAATCACAGAGGAAAACTGCAGTTTTCAGTGCTTTACCACTGCACAGTTGTAAGAAACAGTAGTTATGCTTGGGATCACCTCTGTGTAGGTTGCAGGGGATGATGTACGAGCTGCATGTGTGTCTGCGTGCAGAGCCAGCAGTCAACACTTTAGGTGACAACATCTATGACTCATTTCCAGAGGACAAGCAGACACCGTAAAAGCCAATTATGTCTATGTAGAAGTGAAACATGAATACTTAACATTTTATTAATTTGACTATACATTCACTCTAAAACAGCCCTCATTTTCTACTAATTAGGAAGTATATTATCTTTATGAGAGTCAAACAGTATTTTATTGTATCTTTATACTTTACTACTACTTTTTTTGCCTCCTTTCTTGCTGATCTGGGTATGGTGCCTTTTCAAATGGCTACAATGGGGTATTTGTCTTTCTGTGGGCCATCCCCTATCCACTTTTAATCCTGTTGCCAAAGTAGAGGGCACTCACGATTGTTACCTTACGAATCTTTTCTTTTTGACTGAGAGTGTTGCTGTTGTGTGCAACACGTCCCAACATCGCATGCTGTGACATCCTTGGATCTCGCCTTATGATGTGATTTCTCAAAAGGCAGTGTGTTCTGTGGCCAGGATGCTATACACAGCAAAAATGAGACTAGCAGAATAATGTATTTTTATCTCGATGATTAACCGTACGGTCATTTTGCAATGCTGAAGCTCCAGCCTTGAAACTTGCCTTAAAGCGCTGTCGATCAGGGAGAAATGCACACAGTGGTTGTCTCTACCTGCAGGACACTCCAGTGCTTAGAAAGACTGTGCGTAACTATTTCAGTAAGCTGATGCCAATGAAGAGATAAGGAGAACATTTCACCATATTAAAAGAAAATAGTTTACTTTCCAAGAGAATAAATAAGTGAATGAATGTGTATTCTGACAGGTAAAATAGGAAAAGTTTTAGGCTTGGTAAAACAGAAACCCCAGCCTGTTTCTTTTGTACCGATCCTGTACTGGGTTCTCTCTGGAAGTTTTTAGAAGCTGTTACCTGCTTTGTTCATCAGGAAACAATTATATTCATGTAGAACTTCATCAGTTGGAAAACTAGCCAATTAAGTAGTGCATGAGGAATATTAATTTTAATAACGAGCAGTGTCTAATCACCTTAGAAAGCGGAAGGCTTGGGTTTAGCCTGATAACATATATTTGTCTTTTTTTTTTTTTTGTACATTTGACATATTTGGTCATTTGAAAAACCATAATTTTATATGTACTGTGGTTGCCGAAAGCAACCATGTGGTTTACTGTCTTACTCTGAAGCATTTCCAAAAGGGGGGGAGAATTTCTGTTATCCTTTGATTTTCCCCCCCCCTCCATCTGAGGTAGCTGTACCTCAGTAATGGGTGTAGACTGTTTAGACACCTACATTTGTATTGGTTTTAAAACTTGAAGAGCTCTGTGTGTGTACTGAGTAAATGCGGAAGGTCATAGTTGAGTGGAGAAAAGGGAAAAAATATCAAAATCTGATTTGATTGCTTATGGCTTGTTCTTGCAGAATGGCGAGTATCACCTGTGCATCATTACTGAAAATAAGGTAGTTCCATTTCAAACCCTCAGCCACAGAACGATGCGTTGGTTAGGCATGAATCATCAATATCATCAGTATCTCATGCCTGCTTCTCCCCAGTTTGGGGGATTTCAATGGATTCTTCAAGTGTTCCTGCTTTCAGCTTATATTGTTATCTTTATTCGCAAGATAAAATGAGCATGCTTTCAGTCTTTTCCATCTTACACAGTTATGGCCATATTCAAGATTGGATAAAGCGTCCTGGCTAGTGCTTAGAAATTTAACCTTTTCTAACAAGTGCCATTTGCTCTTAACTGAAATAGGTGTCTGAGGCCTCTTGCCAGTTCGTTCCAGTTTTGATGCAAACAACCTTAATGTCTTTCAAGTGCTTTCATCCTAATTCATTACAAGATTTTCCTGTTTTGCCTGTTTTTTCAAGTGTGTTACCCTGTCATTCAGCTTGGAACGATGTGTGGGTGAACTAATGATTCTTTTTGTTCCCAGCATCGTACTCCAGATAGCCTTTTCAGGCGGCATATTTTGTCAACAGAGTGAGCACCCGAAATCAAGAGCTTGAATCTTGTTACTCATTGCACATTGAAAACTCAGTATCAGCATTTGCTGGTAATTCAATTTCAGAGGTCACTCATTAGGATGTACTCCTGTACTTCAACAAGCTATGTGCTTGCACGTCTTAAATTTAACTATGTGAGGCAAAATGACAAATATATATCAGGAAACGAGGGATTTTTTGGTGGAAATACAGAGCAAAGCGTCACAGTGATAGAGAGAATGACTAATAACAGAAATATTGTCCAGTTACAAATACATATGCAGTGGCTGAAATGGGCTGCTCTATGCCAGTGCGCCACATTGGTGCTTTCTGCTGATGGAAAAGGACATAGAATAGCTGATAGTGGTATTTTTCCAAATTAGTACTTCTGAAATCTCGCTTTGATTTTGATGGGCAACTAATTTTTAACAGGAGCATAAATTTATGAGCATAAATTACTAATATTTATTTATATATTGAATGTGGTATAAAAATTGGGTTTCTAAATCCCAGAGAAAATGTATGAAGATAGCTCTGAGGCAGCCTTCCAGCTACTAAAACTTTGAGAAATGTACAGTAGGCTATTAATCAGAAAGGCAGATATAAAAAAAAAAAAAGGAGGAATGCTGAAAGACATTTATTGCTATCCCTGTTCTGTTGAGCAAATAGGCAAAATGAATTCAAATGTAGCATTGGGTACTGAGCAAGATAAAGAATGAAAGAACAATATGAGAGTTAAAATCTTCAAGATAAAGCTAAGCAATATACTTCAGAGAAATGAATGGATGGAACAGCTTGTTAACTGCTCAGTGAAATGTAAAGTATACTGGCATCTCAAAATTACAGAGACAAATAATCAAAGTCTGAAAAAAAAAAGGAATAAAAGAGGCATGGAGAGATTTATTATAGTGGTATTTCTTTCTGTTTGTGTTAAACCCAGTTTTGCCTCTCCGGCGAAGAGATTATTCTGGAGATCTTATATTGCTGTATAACAGATTGATTAAATTTATGAAACATTTGGAGAATGTTTATAGAGACT
Organism: Chionis minor; assembly: GCA_013398295.1. Classification (NCBI taxonomy): domain Eukaryota; kingdom Metazoa; phylum Chordata; class Aves; order Charadriiformes; family Chionidae; genus Chionis; species Chionis minor. Next base: position 159,498 of record VZSF01003776.1, read on the forward strand.
TTATGAAAAGACCAGGAAACCTGGAAGTGAGCTGCTATGATAAAAAAACAAAACAAAACAAAACCTCTGCAGTGTTGACTGAGAAGGGGGCATCATATTGAACAGCCCCCATGGGATCTTTGGACCTCAGAGCTGAACCTAGAAAAAACCTGTAAAATGCCCTGTAAAAAGAATTGTGCAATAACGCTGAGACCTTAAAGTAGTTATGTATTTTAGAAGTATTTCCTTTCTCTGAGCTGTGGAAGAATTTCCTAAGATGTTCAGCTGAGTTACACAGTCGCTCTCTGTTTTGGCTCATCTACAGTAGCTTTCATACAGGAGACAATATCTATTCGAACCACTTATTCTACCTGAAATTTTACTATTCCTTGAAATACCAAAGAGAATGAAGGATTGAGACTTGTATTCTTTAGGTCAGCCATGAAGACTTTATTGTGTTCACAAAAGACAGTATGACTACAGCCAATTTTTTTTTCTTTTTACTTTGGATTTCTAAGCTGTCACAGTTGTAATATCAGAACAAGACTAACAGCCGTAACTGTTTTGTACTGATAATGCTTTTAAAGGAACTAAAGTTTCTTACGTCAGGAGCGAATTGTCAGACTGACTTGAAAAGATTTATTTACACGTGTCAGCAAGGTTTGCATAGCATAAAGCAGGGATGCTATTAACTCTGCTGAAAGGACATACAGCACTCAAGAACTTGCATCTGAATGTATTCATTTATATTTTCTAAATGTATCCATATAACTATTTTTGAGTTTTGCATATTTTACCTTTTATTTACATTCTGCTTTGATTGTTGGAACTCTTAACATTTTGTAAGCATTCAGGAACTGGTTCGTTATCAGGTGCGTACAGAAATGCAAGGAACTCTAGAGGTAGGGAGATCTCTAACGTTTTTTTGGACTTTGTTAAGAATAGATGCATAATTTATTCATCTGTTGGATGTACTCGTGTTTTTGATCTCTTGTATGTTGATGTTCACGTGTTCTATCTCATAAACCACTGAGGTCTGCTGGAGCTTTGCCAAGAGCTGCCTGCTGTAGCTGCCAGAACAGCAAGTCCAAATCGTAGAATCATAGAATCACTTGGGTTGGAAGAGACCTTCAAGATCATCGAGTCCAACCAGAAACCTATGCCAAAACCACCCCTAAACCACGTCCCTCAGCACCACGTCTACCTGGCTTTTAAATACCTCCAGGGATGGCGATTCCACCACCTCCCTGAGCAGCCTGTTCCAATGCCTGATAACCCTTTTGGTAAAGAACTTGAGGCCATTTCCTCTTGTCCTACTGCTTGTTACTTTGGAGAAGAAATTGACCCCCACCTCGCTATAACCTCCTTTCAGGTAGTTGTAGAGAGTGATAAAATCTCCCCTCAACCTTCTCTTCTCCAGGCTAAACAATCCCAACTCTCTNAAACATCACACCATTGGCCTCAGCCCATCGTCCAGCCAGTCCAGATCCCGCTGTAGGGCCACCCTACCCTCAAGAAGCACCATGCGGTAATCTGCAGAGGGAATAAGTGGAAGGCGAGAGGGCTGTGGCTCTGATCTTTAAGCAATACTTGAAGTTCTTAGACCTCCAGAAATGCAAATCCACTGCTTGTGTTAAAGAGAGAAAGGGCACTGAGCAGTGGAGACCTGGTAGTATGACCTGATATAGCCATGGAAAAGACATTGAAGGAAAGATTCATTGAAGATACAGGAATAAGTGAAATAATAAATAGGAAAAATAGTTAAAGAGTTAAGCAAAAGTAGGTTGTTTGAAGCTTACTTGATGTTACCTTGCAATTTCATCATTGGACTTTGATAGAGCAATTAGACAAGCTGGAGAAAGCAGGGACTAACCTCAGTATTTTAAAATGAGAAAACTAACGATAGGGGAGATCTCAGAAAAGGAAACCGACTGGGAGGAATTTAGTGAAGGGCTTCAGGAATGGCTCCAAATGGAAACATTTAATATTTTATTTTTGAAAAATATTTGTTACAGAAAGCAGTACACAATCAATAATAATAATAAAAAAGAATAGAATGCCATACAGGAAAAACAGCAATGACTTATTAGAAATGGGATGAGCACAAATGAATGCAGAAGTCTGGCCTTTTGGGCTTAGTAACAAATTTTTTTCAGGACATAAGGAAGATTTCAAGAAAGTTGAATACAAAATTATCTGTCGGAGTGATAGAAAAATTTAAGGAAAACTTAGATTTTAAGATTTACACAGAATTTCCATTTTTGAAATTGAGCTATTGTAAGCTATAGAACAATTTCACTAGAAAAATGGTAGAAGGAGTTATTTTGAGCTTTTAAAATTAGTCTAGAAATGCACTGCAGAATTTTTATTATTAACAGAGGCCAAGGTTGAGAAACAACAGGGTTGGATTTTTTCCTATCTTGGTTTGTTATTCTGCATTGAATGTAGTTTAGGTACAAAACTGCAACTGTAGCTTTATGCTTAAAAAGAAAAAATGAAATAGATGCTCTTCATGTTGCTGAGCTGTTTCTCTGTACTTGAGTTTATAAAGAAATAAGCCTAAGTCATTAAAGCACAGATAAAAAAAATTAATAAATTTAGAGTGCAAGTGCAATGCATTTGTTTCCTTGGAAACATTCTATTGCAATTTCTTTGAGATGAGATGCAGTCATTTTAAGTAGCATGTATTTAGGAGACCTAATGAATTTGTCTCTGGATAGCATATAAATATGAAAAAAGGCTGTAGAAATTGGTGAAGCTACTTGCGCTTCTGGTTTCTATAGAAACAGCCAATACATTGTCATGTACTGGTGGTATGAGGAAGAACAATGTAATTAAAATAAGATGATTTATTCAGCGCTTTGGAAAACTAAAGTTATTATTCTCACACTACCAGAGAAATCCTTACTGAATCTATGGTCAAAAAGTTCAAAGAAATATGGTGAGGGTACATTTGTACTTGCATAATGACATTTGTTTTTAAATGTTAACATTCAGGGGTTCTTTTCTAAGTGTGATGGCACTTTTTATGTGGCTGTAACACATACGTGAGCAGTCCTGCGGCGTTTATTTGGAAACCTCATGTGGTGGTATCGCAGATGAGGATTGTAGACCTGTCTGTGCATAGACTATCTCCAGGAATAACTGCTCCTGGAGAGACTGAAATTGGCCGGGAATAAAACATACCTCCTTCTGGTGCATGAGTATTCGAGTGAGAAGCTGTTGGCAATAGTGGTTCTGTTTTCAGCCCATTTCTAGACAAATTTTACACCCCCAGCCATGACCAATATGCGTCTGAAAAACCAAGAGTATGAAAGCACAGCAAACTTCTTTATCACGCTTCCCAGCAATGGTTACCCAGGCCTTTCTGACGCACAGTTTGGGGACTTCCTGCACCACAGACAGCGTCTTTGTCTTTCCTGGGTCTCTTTGACTATTCACGCTGTGGAATTGGATGTTCTTTTTTTTTTTTTTTTTTTTACATCTGCAACATCCTGTGAATTAATCAACTTAAATATGCCTTGTGTGAAGAAGCATCTCTCTCTGTGTTTTTGAAGCTGCCTTCTGCTAGTTAGGAGTCTAAATTCTTATAATGGAAGAAACCATTCAGTTGTCCATGCTGCTCAGACTTTATTTCCAGTTTTTTCAAATTCCCTTGGTAGTCTCATTTCTGAACTGAAACGTCCTTGATTATTGCTCCTCCTAGACAAGCCATTCTGTATCTCGATGTTTCTTGTTTGTTTCCTGTGTACAGCTTTCATTTCTTACCAAATTTGAGATGGGGAAATAATTTTAATCAAAAAATCTGATGGGAAAATATTTTTTTTTCTTTCTAATAAATAGTTTATGATTTCTATCATGAGATTCTTGTACTTTCTCAAGTAATCTGAAAGTGACTTTAAAAATAACAGTGTACATTGTTCATACCTAACATTTTGTAAGTCAACACTGGATTAAGCTCAACCACTTATTCATCGTAATCAGTCTCCCTTTTCTTTTATTCATTCTCAGGACTCCATAATCTTGAGCTGTGTCTGAAAACGGAGCAGTTACAAACAGGAAAAAACTTAAATAGAAAAGCAAAATAATTTTTTTCAATAACATAAAGAGAAATACACCATTCATGTTAAAATACTTTGGAAGAACATAAAACTGTAGCATGCTCGATCTTCCCGTCTATGATATTGTCATGTGTTTTGATTAAAACTGCCATTGTAGCTTTCAGATGGAGATCAGAGACATAAATTGGATTTGTCGTGTGGTTGTGGTTTTGTTGTGAATATGTAGCTAAAAAGCAAATAGGTGTCATCTGCCTCAACACCTTACCCTATTGATCAACACGTATGGCTTGCACTGCAGTAGATAAAAACGCTTCTATTTTGTGCAAAATAAGTTTTCTTTTAAGTTGAAATGCACTTTCTGTTTCTGGTATAGGTGTATTACTGTTTCATAGAAGAAACTTATATCATTCCCCTATTGCATTAATTACCCAACATGGCAGTAGGAAGAAGCAGTTTCATGCCAAAGCAGTCAATCTAAAAAGGTGAAACAAGAAGTGGAAGAAAAAATCCTGGCCATTTTACAGGTTGGCAACCATGGCACTGACTGATCAAGGGGTTTTTTCCATCACCATCCAAGATTGCCTGTAGTCCTGTTAGATTTGTTGTGAGACATTCTCTCCTGATGCTCAGGGCAGTGACTCTACAAGCACGTTTCTCATCACTTGCATGAGGCTTGAGGGGATTTTAGGAAAGTGCACGTAGGTTACAGGTGACCAATGCAGAGCTGGGGTGAGCAGGACCTTCCGAATTGCTTGTGTGGCGGCTGGGAGCTTTCTTGACAAATAAAATACCTGGCATTGCATGTGCTTTATGCAGAGGAATACTATAGAACACCCATCTGAAAGATGTACTTTGAATTCAGCATCATAGCATGCTTTTCAAATCACCAGAACCATAAGAATCTGTTTGAAACTGATTTAATTTGCCTAAATTACCTTTCTTGTCGAATGCCTGCAGCATGAACTCTTGCCTTAGTGAAGAAGCTTTATTATTGTGTTGGATTGTGTGACACCAGAAACTATTACACCTTCCTTTGAAATTATTTCTTTTATGTCCAAAAAATGCTTAGATTGAAGAAGTGGACTGTGCTTTTCCAATGCTTATGGGTGATAAATCTGCAACAAGAAAAAGAGCAAAAGCTGTTATTAACAAACTAAGGCCAGCAGGGTAGGGAAACTGGTGCTTTCCCGAAGCAAGTTCCTCAGGCATGTCATGAATTAATTGTCTAAGGTAGAACAAAGCAGGTTTAATTACGAGTACTTTCCTGAGCAGGGGTGTTGCAATTAGTTATTTTTGAAACCTATCTTTCTAGGGGAATTTAAATACTATGTATGTCAAGTTCCCAGCTGCTGTTCAAAGTGTTAATTTATTGTTCTCTGAGTCAGTTCTTACTATGTGGTTTGAAGATTAAACAGCATAGTTTTTTTCTGAGGTATGTATCAAACATATAGAAAGAGATGGTCTTTTGTACTAATTTTTATAAAGACAACTTCCTGTTGCAGAGCTAAGATACACAGGTAGTTTGGTTAGATGGCCTATTAAAAAAGAGCCAAGCAAATATATTTAATGATTAGCAGTGAAAAATGTTGAAATTGGTAGTGGCAGTTCGTGTAAGAGTCTAACAGATTTCAGAAAAAATTAAAAGTATGTTCACATTACCAACTTCACAGTCTTTTCTTTTTCCTTACTGATAGATGTCTGTTGCTCCAAAAATGTGTTAAAAAGAAGTCCCAAGCCTAAATGCTAACACCTTAACAGTGTATCCGTACACATACTCTGTCCAGCATACCTATATACATTTCACAAGGGTTTTTTAGAAGCTGAGATATCTGCATTTGTTTCATCTTTAAAATACGAGAATATTAAAGAATCACTACCTTGAATCACCGTTTGAGAGTTTATTATCTTTTATCACTCTACATTGTTGTTCTTCATTTCCTGGCAGCAATTGGCCTTTATTTCTGCCTCTCTGTCCCTGTTTCTACACATTTGTGCTTCTCCGCTCTCTGATCTTCCCGACTCTCTGGTTGGGACTTGGCGCTTCTGTGAAGGTGCCTGCTGCTAAGTACCTGCCTCCTTCAGCCTGCCAGGGTGGTAGAGCCTTTTGTGTCTCCTCCTCTCAATTTAACTTTATTTCAGTTCTCCTGCAGTTCCTACAGCTGTCAGCTTTCTGTATGATTTTACATTTCTTGTTCTAGGCAGCTATTATAAATTGGGTGTATATTGTGGGATTTTTTTCAGGTTGGTTTTGGGTTTGCTGTTGGTTTTTTTTTTAGCTCTCCCCTGCAAAACAGCTTAATTTTCTACTTTACTAGTGAACTATGGGCATCCTTTTATAACTCTGTGAAGAAATAGCTATGTATGGTGATTTCTCCATAGACAAAGCAGAGGCTATAAATATGCAAATATCACTTACGGCTTTACAAAGTTTAATTGCTTTGTATATTATGCAGATTCCTAGGCTGAAAAATCTGACTAGAGTAACTAACACATTTGAATATTTAGTATCTTAAAAATGCAGGCAGATCACTGACAAGTGTGCCAGTTTTTTGAGTCTGCAGGTTTATGTCTTGTTGGTGTTATTACAGGGTGTGTAGGGTGCTTGCATGACCGAGGTTCTTCACTGAGTGCAAACATTACGTTTCGAAACTGTACTTCTCGCAGAGCCTGCGAAAATCAATCAGAGCAGTTGCTGCTGCTGTCCATCCTTCTACACGCCGAGATCACAGGAAGGAGAGCATGGAACCTCAGGAGATATCTAGTATATCTCTACCTTAAAGCAGGATCAGCTAGTTCTGATCATTTCCAAACAGTCATAGACTTTTGAGCTTGAGGCAAGAAATCAAGAAGTTCTCGTGTTGGGTTTGATATTTGAAATGATTTTTCTTTTATTGGTTAAAGTATAGAACAGAGGTATAAGCCAGTAAAATTATTAAAATAAAAAGAAAAAAGTAGGTGCTTAGAGTATCTGTAAAAGCTCTAGGCCCTGAACTCAGTAGTCACGTGCCGTGTTAGGGGTATAAGACAGGCACTGAAATACTTCACAAAGTTGGGAACCGGTTCCGTATAATACTTCAAGCACTCTCTCTGCTCTGTGGGTATTTCAAGTGAGGTTAGAGGAGGGACTAACCTCTGAACCCCCTGCTAGAAGTGCAGGCTGCTATGTTTTAGCTGTCTTGGAGAGAGAGATTTAGATATTAATAATGAGGACTCTCCCAGTGTCCTACTTCTACGGATCACCATATTCAGGGAGATGGATTGCTTTGATCTGGCCACTTGCCTTGAAGTTTCACTTCACTGGAGGCAAATCAGAGAAAAAGAAAGCAAAGGTTTTGATTTGCAAAATTCGAAGTAGACAACATAAATGCAGAATTTCATGAAGAAAGGTGGGAAAAAAGGAAATTCAAATTATTCATATATTCCTTAGAACAGTTCAAGATCTCTCTTACATTTAAGATACAACTCACAGGCTGTTAAAATATTCAGAATCCTGTGGCTGAGAACTCATTTCTGCATGTATCTGACCCACTTTGGTATAAGTCCTGAAAGAGGATCTAGATTTGGGAACTCTGGTGTTTTTGATTTGGGAAGAAGATTTGGGAACTTTGTTATTTCCTTTTACATCACAAACGTCTTTAGAGATTGTTCATATGCCCAGAGGAGGGCCACGAAAATGATGAGAGGGCTGGAGCACCTCTGCTGTGAGGACAGGCTGGGAGAGTTGGGGTTGTTCAGCCTGGAGAAGAGAAGGCTCTGGGGAGACCTTAGAGCAGCCTTCCAGTATCTGAAAGGGGCCTACAGGAAAGCTGGGGAGGGACTTTCCAGTGTGTGGACTCTGTACTTATATTAACAAGCTATTAAATGCATTAGTACTTCAACATGTAAAAATTAGTTACTTTTTCACATTTTAAAACAATGTATAATTTGTTGGAGATGGTTATTAACACAAAGAGAGAAAACATAGGTTATCATGTTCCTCTGATGTGTAAAAAAAAAAAAAAAAAACCTAAATAAACTTTTTTATCCACTAGGTGTTAAGAGTGTACAAAGCTGCAGTACAGCAGACACTGGATATACTTTTTCTCCCTGAAGGAAGAGAATTTCTGACAAGCACAGATGCAGTAAGCCGGGACTCAGCTGATCGTACCATTATTGCGTGGGACTTCCAAAGTGCTGCAAAAATCTCCAATCAGATTTTTCATGTAAGATTAACATTAACTAGTATTGTTTGGGTCATGATTTAGTATTTCATGCTTGTCAACGTTGGGGAAAAAAAAGCTTTTGATTTCCTTTAAGATCGTTGTGTGATGTATAAAATGCTCTTAATGTAAGAAGACGGCTTGCTTTGTTTTTATATTTTAAAAACACTTACTCGTTCTTAAAAAATTACCTTGAAGACTGATAGGTCTCCTTATGTTAAAAATATTTACATTTCAGTGCTCATTCACTAACATCTGAGCTATATTTAGGCAAGGCAGTGACATTCTAGCTTGCCAGTGGTGCATGGCAGTAGTTGCTATAGTGCCATGTTTCTTTTCCCACACTTTTTCATCAGCTGCAGAGAGGGCTATTGACAAATTGAGTTTAATATTTGCATAGTAATAGCAACCTGATACGTGCATATAGATATCTAATGCAGCATAATCACAGAAGCAAAATTTACTTTTATCAGTGCAGGTGCAGTATTTCTCTCAGCAATCTATCCAGGCAAGATATTTAATGGACTAAATTGTCTAGAAAGGATGACAGCTTCAAAGGAGATTACCAAGAAAGTTGATAGATAATTCCAACTCCCTGGGTCTTTTTTGAAAACCCAAGTCTAATATCCTATGTAATATAATATGATTGGATTGTATATAGATCCTTTCTGGCTGAAATGAGCAGTTCCCTATTGACAAGGACGTGTAGTTGATGATCTTATGGGATTGTTTCATGTTTAATTTCCACATTTATGTCTTTGTCCAATATTGGATCTATCAACATCTTGGATAGGCAATAGGGGGGAAGAAAAAAAAAGCTATGAATATATAAAGTACAGAGCAGCCAGGTTCAGTATCAAGGACTAAAAACCAAACAACTTTTTTCTCCTTATCCCCTGCAAAAGAAACATACAGAAAACCCCCTCAGCATACCTTCTCACGACTTACAGCATCTGTGAAATGGACTGGTTTCCCCTTTTTCTGAACTGTGAATAAACAAAACTTGGTGGCAATTTTGGAAACTGGTTCATTTTTCTTAATTTCATCTCTGAACACTTCAAGGAGGGAGAGAACCCCTGAGCTCTCTAAACAGATTAGATCCCAACAGGACCCGATCTTTCGCTTGTCTGCATTAACAAATCATAGGATCGTAATGATTGTAAGAGACCTTTAAGATCATCAAGTCCAACTGTTAACCTAGCACTGCCAAGTTACCACTAAACCACGTCCCTCAGCACTACATCTACGTGTCTTTTAAATATCTCCAGGGAGGGTGACTCAACCAGTTCCCTGGGCAGCCAGTTCCAATGCTTGACAACCCTTTCAGTGAAGAAATTTTTCTAATATTCAATCTAAACCTCCCCTGGTGCAAACTGAGGCCATTTCTTCTTGTCCTATTACCTGTTACTTGGGAAAAAGAGACCAACTTTGACCTCTCTACAACAGCCTCCTCTCAGGTAGCTGTAGAGAGCGAGAAGGTCTCCCCTCAGCCTCTTTTTCTCCAGGCTGAACAACCCCAGTTCCCTCAGATGCTCATGAGACTCGTGCTCCAGACCCCTCACCAGCTTCGTTGCCCTTCTCTGGACATGCTCCAGCACCTCAGTGTCTGTCTTGTAGTGAGGGGCCCAAAACTGAACACAGGATTCGAGGTGGGACCTCACCAGTGCTGAGTACAGGGGGATGATCACCTCCCTAGTCCTGCTGGCCACACTATTCCTGATACAAGCCTTCCTGGCCACCTGGGCACACGGCTGGCTCATGTTCAGCCTACTGTTGACCAACACCCCCAGCTCCTTTTCCTCCAGGCAGTTTCCAGCCACTCCTCCCCAAGCCTGTAGCGCTGCCTGAGGTTGTTGTGACCCAAGTGCAGGACTCAGCACTTGGCCTTGTTGAACCAAATGAATAGTTAATACTCCAGAATAACCCATTGCTACAGTATAGCCAGCATAACAGCACAGTGCTCCTGCAGGTTGCCTTGCGCTTTCTAATCCCTGTTAGACCTGGCTTCTCCCCGGAAGCACGCAGTGCTCTGCCACAGGGTACACTCCTAACCAGGCACACTGGCTAACCCTGTTTTGGTTTCTCTGCCCCATACCTTACAATACCCAGAACTTACTTCCCAGTTCATCACTCCACTTCCAAAGCACAGAATCAAACCACAGTGATGTTCTTCCCACTCTACGACATAGCCCATGGTGTCCAGTGCTAACAGTCAGCCTGATGTCCTTCACGTACAGACATCCTACAGCCGAAGCTCTCTTAATTTGTATTCCTGGCATCAAAATTCAGCACTGTGGTTTTGGGTTAGGCTGAAACTAGAAGGCGTTTGGACCTGGTGGAAACCTTGTGAGAACAGTTGATTTCTAATGCTGTCACCATGCTGAGTTTTGAAAGTAATCTTAATTCAGTCTTAAATAGAAACATTAGTGTAAAGTGTTGATTTTTGCAGATATTTATGAATTGAGAGCCAGCAGCAGCCTACATGGCAAATCACTGTCATAAGTAACTTTTGACATAGTAGGATACTAATGATCCTTTTTTAAAAAAATTTTCTTTTTTCCTACGAGGCGGGGGGAAAGGTGTCTGTTTAAATGGGGTGATTTCTATTTCTGTCAGTGTGGCCAGAACCGAGAGGATGGAGGATTTGAGAACTGTACGAAATAGCATGGAAGGTCCGGTATGGCTACGGAGGAAGGGATATGGGAGAAGAGGATTCACTTTCACATTCAAACTTCAGTTTTGCTTGGGCAGGAAGAAGATGATTGAGTACCACCAGGTTGTAGTTACCTATCAAGAGCTGTTCTGCAGTGTGATTATGGTTCAGAGGTAGATGGGATTTTGGTCAGTATCTAGGAAATCAGGATAGAGATTTGATTTGATATTTGTATCAGTAGAAGTCTTTCAGTGGATTGTAATAAGTATCTTTACGTAATGTATACTGTGGAGATGACTTAGGTATACCTTGGCTTTTATGGTCTTTCAAATATGTCAAAAGATAACCTGATTTATTTGAACAAATATTTTGTTTCATACAACAGAACTTTCTTTAAAATTATTTTCAGGAGCGTTACACTTGCCCAAGTCTGACTCTGCACCCAAAAGAGTCTGTGTTTGTTGCTCAGACGAACGGGAACTACATGGCTTTGTTTTCTGCCCAGCGACCTTACCGAATCAACAAAAAGAAAAGATACGAAGGACATAAGGTATCCTTCTTCACTGGGAAGCTAGCATCCAAGCCTAGAAGGAAGACAGATAGCAAAGTACCTGTGCTTTTTAATATGTAATAGTGTTTGATTATAAATCAGTGATAGATATTAATTGGCTTCATTTGCTTTCCTGTGTGCCAGTCTATTTTGAATCATATGCACTCTGAAGAAAATAGTTATTAGAAGACTTTATGAATACTTAATAGCTTGATTAAATAAGTTTGTGTTGTAACTGTGTCTTAATAAACACCTGGAGAAGTCCTTAGTGTATATTTATTTAAGGATACTTTTTTTTGGTACCATATTCATTTTAAGTATGTCACAATGAACTTTTCTAATCAGCATCAGGAGTTACACTGTTATTGATTTTCACAGGTGGAAGGATTCGCAGTGGGCTGTGAATTTTCTCCAGATGGAACACTTTTGGTGACAGGAAGTTCAGATGGCAAAGTGTTTTTCTACAACTATCATACTGCTAGGATTATTCGCACTTTGTCTGCACATAAAGAAGCTTGTGTAAGTGCAATATTTCACCCAGTCTTGCCATCGCTCCTTGCAACATGTGATTGGGCTGGAGAAATCAAGATCTGGCAATAAAACAAGCAGAGCTACTTTTCATGATGTCTAGTTACTTTGTCAAAGGCATAGGGAAGAAACCATGGTACGCAATGTGAAATTTTTTTGTGATGTGTTGTAGGTAGAAGAGACTGTTGTCTTTTCTTCTATAACGTCTAAGTGTATGCTTTCATAATGCAGTTACGATGGTCTTCTGGTTAGCTGTTGAGCAAAGAAGTGGTCTTACTCTCTCCATCTGCCCTTTTTGTGTCAATCTGCTGGTGCTCATCTAGCCCCACCCTGGTTTAAGTGGCTAAACTTGAAGAAAGTTAATGCTCTTTTTATGTATTTTCGCTGCAGCTTTCTCAAACCAGGTTTTCACTAGTTTAGCTCCCTGATCTGGTCACTGAAAGGTAAGACAAGCAATAGTGTACTGCCAGGCAAAACAGCTTCGACACGCAAGAAGGGGGAAGATCGCAGGGCAGGTGGGACTGCTTTTTTGGGAAGTGGGTTGCTGTTACCAGCTGGGCTTATTGCAAAATGCCTTCTGAAGGTTCCAGGGAAAGGTGTGCTGGATAACTTGAAGCTAATTTTTAAGTCAATAAATTTGTGTTCTTGAAATCCCAATGCTTAAACTTGAGTTTTAAACTTACACTTGTGACATCTGACATATGTACATTAACACAGCAAAACTATGTGTAAATATTTTTAATGAAAAAATAAACTTTCTTTTTTATACACGGTGTCTGTATTTCGCTGTTTTACTCCTGTTCCTCTTCACAAGTTAGTACTCAAGACTCTCATGGAGTTGATATTTGGGGGGGGGGGGGGAAAANATGCTACCCTAATTTATTGCGAACACACATGCATTTCTCCGTACCTCTTGATGTTACTTATACACAGAAAATTGTCATCATGCTATTCAGTGCAGGGGATGTTCTTTTGACATTCAGACAGGAGCTGGGGTATTCTTCAGTGAATACAAAATTAATTAGGCCATAACTGTGTATTTACATATGTATAGATTGCTGTATTTTGAATTTGCATTCCCTGCACTTGTATTGCTTGGTTCTCGAAATTATTATCCATTTTATATGTGTGTGTGTGTGTGTGTGTGTATGTATCACTGAAAAAAATATGTCTATGCATCACATAAACCATATGTATTCCCAACCTTGACTCTATATGAGTATGTGCTGCCTTGCAGTGAGTGCTACAAACTTGGCTTGTGTTTGGTCTGATTAGACTATAAAGGTATTTTAATACACACAGGATAATTGTGTAGAGTATATTAATAGCCTCTTTCGTGGAATCCAGAATGTATGATAGTAACTTTTCCGTGTGTATCATCTTTTTAGTCTTCTGATTTTTTTCTTATTGGCACAAATACAAGGGTTTTGTACCCATTTTTCACATACTCAGTTAAAACAGCTTTTCCAGAGAAAAATTTTCAGAACGTTCTTGCAAATGGCAGATTTTAATTAAGTAAGGAGCAAAATGTACTCCATTGGTTTGTAGTTTGCATTCCTTATAGCTTGTAGTGAGAAATAAGCCTGTACTAAGACTGTGGCTTCACAGTTACACTGTTTGAAGTCTGGACCAAGGTACTGTTGCTGCATGGTTTTAATCATCTTATCAACAGTTATCATGGGTTTTAACACAGGGCATTAAATTTTAGTGAACCACGGAACATAGTGGGAGTAACTTTTTTTTCCGTAATTTCTTGCGTCCTTGTTCAGCAATTAGCCTGAATTTTGCACTTCTCTTGACTGTCCTGCTAGCGTGCGAGCCAGCTGGACCCTTTCCATCAAATCACCAATTCAGTGATTTGATGAGTTACTCCTAATTCAAGCTGTGGGATCTTCACAAATGTCAGAAAGAGTTCAGCTGGAAGTGAAGGAATAAGCTGCTTGTTGTTGGGCAGGCTGAATCACAGCTGCGTGGCGTTTTCTGAGAGAGTGGCTTTCTGTCCTTCCCTCCAGGTATTTTAATTCAAAATGTGCTATTGCCTATTTAAAACTTCTGGCAACCGGTAGTGTCTTTATGAAGGATGGGCAGCGCTGTAGCTGTGCGATGCATCCTGTTACCTCCACAAGAGATTATCTGCCTGTTATTTTATTAAATACGGTGTTTAGAAAGGCCTTTGAAATAAATGTTGAGCTCATGGTAGAAATGCCTTAGTGGGTGAGGCTCCAGCCTGTGTGGTGACTGCTCCGTATCTGAATGAGCTCTCAGTAGGTTCAGCCTCAGCCGAGAACATCTCTGGGCTGAATGAAAGATCCAAGAGCATAGTCTTGAGGAATCATTGCACATATTGTCTGGAAAAGTAACTGCATTTTGTGATGCTACCCATGTTGTTGCTTAAGTTTAACTTGTGTCCTAAGGCATGATTCTGGTGTCTGACGTTTATCCCTCCTGAAATTATCTTGCAAGTATAAATTTTAGACTATTTATAGAGGGGGAGGGGAAAAGCTTGATTTTTGATTAGAGGTAATAGAGAAAAATAAAACAAATTTGATACTGTATAATCTTAAAGAATATTAAATTTGTGTCAGTTTTCCAAGATGGCTGGAGCTTTAGTTACTTATGAGATCCAGCCAAAGGTTTTATAATGCAATGAAATTATGTTCACAGCATTATCGTGTTAAAATCTCCTTCTAACATAAAACTGATTAAGACACAGACTGAAACTTAATAATTGGAAATATTTTAGCATAGTGGTGTCAATTAAGTTTTCATTATGATTCAAAGACAAATTCTTCCTTGTAATCTTATGTAATGAACTGTAATCAAAAAATATGCACAGTGCTCCATCGTTCTGCAATTACCAAATAGTGTTTGGGCTGCAAACAAGAATTATTATGGTCAGATGAAGCTTTTAGAACATAATGAATTGTTGGTTAATTAATTTTATTCATAAAATTGTAATCCAGAAATGTTTGAATCTTGCTTTAGGAGCAGTTCTTCTAGATTTATATAGAGCTCTCTAGGGCGTTGTATATTTAAGCCAAGGCAGAGATCTTCAGCATTTTGAGATGGTCTGGGCTGTGTAGATAAACAAGCCAGATTAACTTTAATCTATTTTGTACTGTACCAAAAAGTAATAATGCTAATCTCTCCCACTTTATTATTTGCTACTGGACCGTTATTAATTTGTGGTGTCAGAGGATGCAAGCTATTCAACTGTCTTTATCTCAAAAACCTGCTAATTATCAGACAGTTATTAGAATCATTGTGTTCACTCGGCTGAAATACTGTTGGTGAGTCACTCTGTATTTCAACTATAGGCCTAATCACGAAAATAAGGTATGGCATTACAATGGGATGACTCTTTCTGTAAGGGACAGGCAAATGTAAATCTACAAGACTATGGCAGAATAGAACAAAACAGGAGGATAAAAAAAAAAAAATCACGGGATCTCAAAATGTCCTGATATATGGGTTTGGACTGCATTCAACTGAAAATATTTGCTCTTCAGCTAACCTTCATCTTGTTCTCTTAATCCCAGCTCCTCCTAGCCGCTGCTCGCATCCTCACTGTTTCATTTTCAGTTTTTCTGTCCTTGTTTCAGCACCTTGTCTTCTGCATTTAAATGTATAGTGGTATATATGTTTACACTGCATTCATCTTCTCTTCAGTAGGTTTCATTTTGCTGTGCTCTGACCTGTGGCTTTCAGGCTTTCACTCCAGCTGTCGTTAAAAACGTAGCCAGAAATCTCAGAGCACTTTGCACTCTGTTCTTGCCTTTCTCTGTTTTCTGGTTGTAATGAGGCTCAACAGTTTTGGAGGTTCTCTTCTCTTTCTCAGTGTCTCTTCCATCTGCTTCTCTTTCTACCTTTGATTACTGCTTTGCTGTCTTGCAGATCCTTTCTAGTAGAGCCTATTCTACAAGGTATCTGCATCAATGTTTTAGTTTGTCAGGAGTGCACTTTTGGGGAAAAAATAACAAAAAAACCCCTCCCAGTTATTGCCACTTACAATGCTTTGGTTCACAGAGCGCAGAGACTGCACTTTCAAATAATCCTAAATGAGAAGGTGCTCCAAGGCCATATATAATACATCCCAGCTGGTGGGACTAGACTGGAGATAGTTCAGAGTATCCCTTGCCCCCCAGATGCATGGGTTGGAAGCTGCATTTTCAGAAGTGAGAAAAACTGCAAATTTGCTCTTGTTGGGCCTTGCTCCCTGCTAACTTAGGTGTAGCTTTAGGAATTTCAGAGTCTTTGGCACTTTCCCCTTCCTTTGATAGGGACATGCTGGAAAGCAGTTGTGCAGAGAGGCACCTGGGAGTCCTGGTGGACAACAGGATGACCATGAGCCAGCAATGTGCCCTTGTGGCTGAGAAGGCCAAGAGCATCCTGGGGTGCATCAAGAAGAGTGTGGCAAGCACGTTGAAGGAGGTCATCCTGCCCCTCTACTCTGCCCTGGTGAGACCACAACTCAAGTCCTGTGTCCAGTTCTGGGCTCCCCAGTTTAAGAAGGACAGGGAACTGCTGGAGAGGGTGCAGCAAAGGGCCACAAAGATGATTAGGGGGCTGGAGCATCTTTCTTATGAGGAAAGGCTGAGGGAGTTGGGTCTTTTTAGTCTAGAGAAGACTAAGGGGGGATCTCATCAAAGTTTACAAATACTTAAAGGGAGGGTGTCAGGAGGAGGGGGCCAGTCTTTCTTCAGTGGTGCCCAGTGACAGGACAAGAGGTAACAGGCACAAACTTGAATATAGGAAGTTCCATCTGAACATGAGGAGGAACTTCTTTCCTTTGAGGGTGGCAGAGCACTGGAACAGGCTGCCCAGAGAGGTCAAGGAGTCTCTGACTCTGGAGACATTCCAAACCCACATGGACGCCATCCTATGCAACCTGCTGTAGGTGGACCTGCTCTGGCAGGGGGGTTGGACCAGATGATCTCTAGAGGTCCCTTCCAACCTTTAACATTCTGTGATTCTGTGATTCATGACTCACCACTCTGCAGAGTGGTCATAGGTCTGATGTTTTCACACTTTGGAGAGTGGAAATGCAGGAAATCAAATTAATTTATGAAGAGAAAAGAAAGAAATTGTAGAAGCACTTGATCTCCAGTGGTAGTAAGACAAGCTGGCCCCTGTCTAGAGCTTGATCAATTCTGCCATGTGTGTGAAACAACTCCGAGTTGGGAGACAGCAGCCTAGTCTGTAATGGGAACGGTGGGTCTCTAGATGGGAGTAGGACTCCCCATGAGCTTATGCATCTCTCTTTCCCAGTTCCCAGATATCCTTCTACACAAGCTTATTTAGAAGCCTACCAGAAAGTACCTAAGTACTGCACAGAAATGATGAAGTTTCATCCAAATGTAATTCTCACTACATTGTCACCATTTTGGATGCCTCTTAAAATCAATCTAAAAACTCTTGTGGGAACTCTTTGGAGAAATTTGAAGTTCACCAAGACTGAAAATGCCTGAAGTTACAGTCCAGACATCTTCAGCTAGATCTATTCGTTTCCAATTTCCGTTAGCAGGGCCACTAAACTCATGTGATGTTTCTAGTTCTGAGTAAGATTTATACTAACAAATTGTTTGAAGTGTACCCTTAGAAGGCCAATTTATGTAACAACTTCTGCATAAGTGTACCACCCCTGGTACAGACCTGGTTACCTTGAGAAAGCAATTTTCTCGTGTTCAGGTTGGTACCACTCTCTTATAAGCAAGCAGCAAAGAATTGCCTCAGGATTTCATTTAGATATATCTTCACCTGTGAACTATGTTTTTTGTTTTACTGCATAAGCACCTCCTTTGTTACCTTCCCATTAAGTGATACAAGTAAATTCCAGAACCTTTCCACCTCATGGTGCATAGGAACTTATTTGAGTATTAGGAAAGACTATCATACCCTATAAAGCAAATGAGTTATTTTGTTTCCTTGCTTTTCCTTGCATTGCTTATCCTTGCTAAGGCAAGCTCTTCTTGTTTCCAAACAGAATTTCTTATAAGTAAAGATAAAAGATCCATTAGCCCCAGCCAATCTGGATGGTTCATTTGCACATTTTTGCTCTTAGTTTTAATATGTACAATTGCTTGAAATGCAGTAACCATCTCAAACCATGTACTGCTTTTAGTACAAGAATGAAAATGCTCGTTATGCCATTAGTCATAGAATCATAGAATGGTTTAGGTTGGAAGGGACCTTAAATATCATCTATTTCCAACCCCCTGCCATGGGCAGGGCCACCTCCCACTAGACCAGATTGTTCCAAGCCGCAATCTGTGAACTGCAGACATGACATGGACTAATTTTTATTTTTGTTGTTGCAACCTAAACCATAATATTTTGACCGGATATGTGACCTCTGAATCTGGGCAAAAGCAGTGAAAGGAAATCTTAATCATATCCAAAAACTCCTCTACAGATCTTTACTTTTCTCAAACATCAAACATGAGAGATTTTAAAAAAATATAAAAAATCCTAGGAGATTGTAGTACTGGTGAGGCAAAAAGACATGGGATTCCTTCTACTAGTACAAAGGAAGTAACATCTCTGTTCAGTTCACTGGTACAAACCTCAAGATCTCTTTACTTTGGGCTCCTTCCTGATTTTTAATTCCTCAGAAACTAAATGGCTGTTGGTGAACACTCAGGTGAATCACACCCTAATGTGAAAAGATACCTGAGTCATTGCATACTGCCCGTAGGATGTGTGGTACGCACAGATCTGAATATACACAGAAATTCCTCACTTTTTTTTTTTTTTTTTTAAATCAGGTGCCATTTGTGTCTATATCACAGATCATAAAACAAGGACTAATGCCAAGCCCCTGAAATCCTGTAGTCTAAGCCTCAATTCTGCAGTGCTTTTATGCTTTTTATGTTTTTACGTTGAGCGTGTGCGTCTTCAGAGACGCGCGCCGAGAGCGGGAGGGAAGAGTGGCAGCACACCACCAGCAGCACAATCTGTAAAGCCTGGTAGAAAAGGAGGAGATTAGAAGGAAAAGGGAGAACGTGCTTGGAGGATGAGCGGCAACGTCAGGTGAAAAACAGCATGAGAGAAGATAAGAAGAGAAAGGCGAGATGAGAGCAGAGAAGAATGGATGCGGCTCATCACAGAGCACGCGGAGGAGATGTGAAGAGCTCAGCGCTGTTCGCAGGAGTGTGCACAGCGCGGCTGTACCAGCGAAAGGAACGAGCCCAGCCGTGAAAGCGAGGACGAATATGAGACGCGAATAAAACGAGCCGGAGGATCTGGTTCTGGGAAGATGTTTTGCAGAGGGGTCTGCTGGTGAAGGACCTCCTGTGCCCTTGGCCCAGAGGGTGTCTGTTGGGGGAGCTTGGGCAGGCTGGGGCTGTGCAAGCTGAACTCGTGGAGCTGGGGAAGGAGGTGCCGGCTGAGCGCTGCTTCCTGGGTGCCGGCTGGCTGGAGTAGGGAGCAACTGGGGCCGAGCCTCTCTTCTTGTCCAAGTCTCACGCTGCTACAGCTAGGGGTGATTCCAGGGTCCTTTTCAGATGGACAAGCTCATACCATCGCCCTGCTAGAGCTGTGGAGCTGCAGTGGTGACAGCCGCTAGCTAATTAATCCGCCTCTCAGATGGTGCCGAGAGCTTTTCTTTGGTCTGTGCCGCACCTATCCATAAAAAACCAGCATAAATTTGCCCTAAGCTTGTGGCTGTGCTTGCAGGACAAGCCGGCATCAGTTTAGTTTTCAATTAGTAAACTCCGGCACTACTGTAGCAGTCTGGTCACGGCTGCTTCAATGGCAGGTGAATTGCAAAATTCACCCGAGGAGCTGTGTACTTCCTTGGGTAATTGGCATTTTGAGAGCATTATGGAGAAGGCAGTAGAGACATTGTATCATTATTAAAATAAAGACAATGCTTTTGGGATTCCAGCTTCTGGCATAATTTACATTTGGACCTCTAGTCTCTACTAGTGCAATTTTTAGTAATCTTTTTATTAATGATGTATAGAATGTTCTCGTTTTTCAACATACTAGCTGAACTACAATATTAATTATGCACCTTTAGGGATTTTCGCTATTTGGTGCATTTTGAAAGCCCTTCAGAGGGGGAGGTTTGCAAGTGAGAAGTCTGACAATGTTTCTCTGAGGGAATCAGCAATTTCTCCTCTTACTTTTACAATTGCTTGTATTAAGTTTCATGCTCTCTTTGGTGCAAATGAACTGAATGCCACTGGAGTAACAGAAAATGCGTCCTTTTTTACAAAATAAAAATGTAACCAGGATCTGGACAAAACAGAATACTTGGCTTAAAGGCTTGCATTTTGGCCAATAATTACAGGTCTTTAATATAAAAATCCCATGTTTAAATTTGGATGTGCTCATATAAATACTTGACATGCAAAATGACCTTTGGAAATGGTGTTCGACTACATGAAAATTCTTAATTCCTGCTCCAATATGACTGCTTGGTGAGTCTGGGCTGTGGCACTGGAGAGATTGTTTTTCTGTTCACGTTATGTTGCTGCAGGAACAAATAACAGGTAGCCCTGAGATGACTTCCTTCCCTCCCCCTTTTCTCTACCGTCCCATTTTCCATATATTTTAAAGGATGCTGAAACATTCCCTCAGGGACTGCAGTCCTAAAAAAAATATGAGGATATTGACCTTTTCAATGTATTTTAAACTGCTTTTTACTTAGGTGTCTGTCAAGGGAGACCTTTGAGAGAAATCATATTCTTCGCAATCTGCACTGAGATCTGGCAGTAGCATTTTTATTCAAGTTAGGAAACCTATCTGTACTTAACTTTCCACCAAACTCCTCTAGTTTAATAAATTCCCATTAGTTTTGCATTAATGATTACTGAACCCGAGATCTTCCTGGAAGGTGGCAACTATATGAGGGAATACAAAATAGTTTTGTAAGAGAACTTGTCAGAGGAAAATTTTGGCAGTAATTTGAGTAAATTATGGCAAAAATATCAATGGACTCTTCAGATATTTTCTAGAGGGATGTTATTTTTCTTCATAACATAAGGGCTCATCATTTGCTCCTGAAATTAATAGCTCTGTTTTTATTTTTAGCATTCATAATTAGACATTAATTTGCTCTCTGAATGCTTACATTTCAAATTCTGCAATCATTCCCTTTTGAGCAAGTATTACTCTAAATCTCTGTGAGAAAAACTCATGACGATTAAGTACGTTTGAAGTGTTACTACATTATCTGGGTGATTTATTTTTACGTTCACATGGGGCAGAGTCCCATCCATGCTGAAGTCACTGTCAGACATAGAAGACTCAACAGGAATTCCAATAAAGGCTTCCACACAACATCACTGCACAGACCTAACCCTCGCAACTTTCTACACGAGCATCTTCTTTCTGCTTTTAAATATAACTTCTGCTACATAGCTCAAGAATTGTTTCAAATTGCCCCATGTTTTCTTGCTGGTTTTTTCCTGTGCTTCTATTATTTCTCTGCTTGTGGGTCCTCAGCAGCTCCCGGGGGCAAGGACTACTGCATAGTTGAACGCCTGTAATGCACCCTTCCATCATGGGCACAACCACAAAGAAACCTGACGTCGCAAGACTTTCAGCCACCAGTTTTATCTGGCCTGTAGAGAACGTGCTAAATGTGTGGTGGTGGTAGCTGTGGCTGGGAAGTTAAGTGCATATCAACGCAACAGCGACATCATTGATCTCTCTATTTTGAATGCCACCTTTCATCAACGAACTAATACAACGATTTGTGAAAAAGGCATGCATGAAACAAATTCTTTTCTGTTCATCTAGGTGTGGTGCCTAGTTTTCCGGAAACTAGCCCTCAGAATAGCCTGTCGCGCAGGCAGATGTTTAGGAACATTTTCTAGTGTTATTACATATGCATCAGTGAGATGATAAAGCTTTTTCTTTTCATTACCAGTGACCGATTGATAAATCTAGGACAAAAATGATAGGCTTGAACCTCTTCTGCTTTCTCCATGTAACACACTGTAAAGGTAAAAAGTGTATGTTCTTTTTATTAGATTGGTTATGGAACAGGAGGTCCTGAGGTCTTGCTTGCAAAGGACCACTTCACAGGAGAAGACATCAGGGTGAGAAAAGCATAATGCACTTACCACTTGTCTCTGTAACTTCCTAGGAGAGCCCCAACTGTGGGATTTCATTTCAGGTCCCTTGTGCTCGAAGGTTGTGTGCCAGAGCGGTGTCCTTTTAACAGCAGAGACCCAGCTGTGTCCGAGCAAGGTGTTGTCCCTGGAACAGACAGCTCTTGCATGGCTCCATGCTCTCATGCAGAGCCCTGCAGAGGGCAGGGGGAACCAAAGGAGGCTGGAAGGTGTAGTGGACATGATTTTTCCTCCAGAAAGGCTGACACCTTTACATGCTCAGCACTTTCCTGCATCCTCAGGCAGCTGAAATACCCTTGTGGCTGCTACAGGGGAGACAGCCTCGACTGGGCTGGTGGACGGTGTTTATAACTGAAAGTCTCTCTGCCATATTTGTATAGGATTTCTCAACCTGTGCTTTGGAAATTACTCTTACAGGGTCTTGGAGGATCTGGTATCAGATGATTTCAAAGGATGAGCAGGCCCTGGACTAAACGTTCAGCACGTGTCCACAGAATCATAGAATGGTTTAGGTTGGAAGGGACCTTCAAGATCGTCTTGCTCCAACCCCACTGCCATGGGCAGGGACACCTTCCATTAAACCAGTCGTTCAAAGCCCCATTCAGCCTGCCTTCCAGGGACGGGGCATCCACAACTTCCCTGGGCAGCCTGTTCCAGTGCCTCACCGCCCACATAGTGAAAAATTTCTTCCCAAGATCTAATCTAAATCTCCCCTCTTCCAGCTTGAAGCCATTACCCCTCATTCTATCACTACACACCCTTGTAAGAAGTCCATCTCCAGCTTTCTTGTAGGCACCTTTCAGATACTGGAAAGGTGCTGTAAAGTTTCCTCAGAGTCTTCTCCAGGCTGAACAACCCCAACTCTCTCAGCCTGTCCTCACAGCAGAGGTGCTCCAGTCTTCTCATCATCTTTGTGCCCCTCCTCTGGACTTACTCCAACAGGTCCAGGTCCTTCTTATGATGGTGGCCTCAGAGCTGGATGCAGCACTCCAGGTGGGGTCTCACGAGAGCACAGTAGAGGGGTGGAATCACCTCCCTTGACCTGCTGGCCACGCTTCTTTTGTTGCAGCCCAGGATGCAGTTGGATTTGTGGGCTGCGAGCGCATGTTGCAGGCTCATGTTGAGCTTCTCATGCACCAGCACCCCCAAGTCCCTCTCCTCAGGGCAGCTCTCGATCCATTCTCTGCCCAGCCTGTATTTGTGCATGTGCAATTGCAGAGATAAGTCTTGCAGGCATTGGTAATCCCCGCTAGTCATGTAGTCTACAGGTTCCCAAAGTGTAGACATGCAGTGAGATATTTACTTACAACACCTTTAACCAAGAGGTTAACCACAGGCTTTGGTCTATCCGAGCCTGTGACAAAACTGTCCCCTTGCAGAGATGCTGGGAAACAGAGGAAACCTAGTATTTGGGGAAGGAAAGCAAATGGCTATGCCCTTTTGTATTGTAGCACTGCTTTCAGGAAGTGTTTTGAACACTTTGGTGCAATAAATAAAAGAAGTAGAGCTAATGGGTTGCCTTGTGCCTTTATTATGAAGAGGGAAATAATGAGTAGATCCCATACTCCAGGAGGCTGAACGCATCAGATGACAGATTGACATGAGGAAATCTCTGCTGTGGGCTGCACAAGAACCACTCTGCAACTGGCAACCATTTCAGGTAGGATTGCCTTCCGCAAGGAGAGCGTTCCAGGCCAATGAGTTCCTCATCTTTCAAGGAATTACACTGCTTAACTGATACATTTGTTCTTCACTGTAATGTTATTGTACACTTTTCCATACTGATTATTTTCTGTCTTTAAATTAGGCTTTTATTTTTGTGTTAGCAGCCTGCATTTAATGTCTCTTCTGTGGCTGGGGTAACAAATATACATCCAGCTTTTATAAGGCAGCCAATTTGCTTCTTGGGTTTCAGATCGAATGCTCTTGCTGTAGGGCTGAAACTCGTCTAAATTATTAATAGAAAGTTTTTAATGGTAAGGAAATTGTAATAATTAAAGTGTCGGGAACAATATGTGCAAATTTGCAAGCTTTATGGTGGAAAATATCTTCCTCCTAATCAGTGTGTAGGTATACATGCAAAGATAAATGAGTGGCCCAGCAAAAATCTGCTATTTTTGTAGGTAAACAGTACAATACAGCAGTCAAATGGAAATTCTTCTGTTAAATAGAATTCAGAGCAGGTTACTCTAGCTGGTGGAGGGGTTATGCTGACAAGGATCAAGACGGGTAGTTTATCTGCAGTTTGTATTCTAATTTGTCTAAATTCCTGAATAATTCTAATGTGATTCAGATGTGTAAGGTAATTAAATGTGACATTCCACAGCCAGATAGCACAGTCTGTATTATCAGTGGGTTTAAAATGAGCCCTAAAGCCTTTATAAGATTTGGTGTGTGGGATGTCCCTAGGATGGCTAAAGGCCTGAATTGAATGTACTGTAAATAAACTATGGCATGAAAACTTTCACTAGTGCCCAGAGAAGAGAGAAAATGCTGATTAATGTTGAAATGAAAACATTTGAATGCAGTGAGTAACTCCTGCCTGACACGCATAGGGCTGGAGCAGAGAAAATTTGATTGATTCAGCCAGCACAGTGAGGGAGAAGCTTGACTCTGGCACCACTACTAATTAGGAAAAATTTTGAGAGGTAAGTCAAGTTATGCTGTATGTTTTTTTCATCTTTGTTCCGCATTTCTGAGGAGCTGCTGTCCTGGTGCCTGCTCTGCAGGTGTGGGGCTACGACACGAGGAGACACGATGATTTTCTGAGGTCTGCCCTGCGAGCCTGTGGGAAAATGCAGCCCTGATCCTCTCTTGATTTCCAGTCTCTATCGCCTGGACACCAGGCAGCAGGCTCAGCAGCAATAGTGGTAAATCTGACTGGAGTCTGGGTCCTGAGGGTCTGGGAGGTGCCCAGGTTTGGCTGTTGTTTTCTCCCTTGTTTTCTCACTTCATTCTGATGTCTGTCGCTGTACAATCCTGGGCTGGGATTGTATACCCCAAGACATGAAATGTAAACATGCCTCTCTCTCTTCTGCTCTTGCCTTATTTATTACATTTTTTTTCTTCTTCTTCTTTTACTTTTTCTTCCCCCCCACCCCAAGTATTCACAACCGTGCAGTCCCCTCTCATTATACACGCCCCAAATGTCAAAACCTGCCTGGACGGCCCACGGTACCTTTATCATTCATATAATGAGGCAGCGTTGCTGTGTGGAGTACAACTAACGCTGCGGCAGCTGTATAGCAACCAAGAGCCTTAAAAGAATCATCCCAGACTTGTACTGGTGTGAATGTGCTCCAAATGTGACTAACTGTCACCAGCCTCTGAAAGAGCTACTGAAAAAGAGATGTTGCTTGTTGCCATCTGGCAGCAATATTACATTCATGAGGCTTCTTCTAGGCTCCTGCTAGTTAGCCACCTGCTGAAGAGCGTGAGCGTGCTCTGTGATGAAGTGGGTGCCTCTGGAAAGTCTTTCTCAGATGATGGGTACTTCCTTGTCGCCACGTTAATAGCTGTACCAGTCCAATGAACTCCCTGCACAGTCCCGCTTCTTTGAAGCTTTCCCTTTTTTCTTTTTTCTTTCTTTTTTTTTTTTCCCCCCCAGGAAGAGTTAATTCTTCCAACAGTTGTGTGAAACTTTATCCACTCTACAGGAGGATATGAAAAGATTCAAAGCAATCCGTAAGTATCAATGTCTAGCTAGCGTGGATGGCACTAATGGAAGACGGTGCAGATGTGTCAAGGGAGCTGGTGGCAAGGGTGGTGCCGTTTTTGAATGGATCTTCTGCATGGATTGATAAATAGCTTTGGCTTGCTAGTGAGTGTAAATATAAGCTGAACAGAGTTAAGAAATGTAATACATGTGGTGTCAGGACCTATAGAAACATGAGTTGGAGCCCAGCCGCTCTGTAGTAATTTCTCAATGGTGTACACCGAGTCATTTGCCCTGTTTCCATTGGAGGGCTTTGTAAGGAGAAAGGACTGGCAAGAGAAAGGGATATCTCACAGTAATGGACTTTCTGCAAATACTGGAGGGCAGTCAAAAGTCAATGTCAGATCCCCTTGCTCTGAGGAGCTCTGGCTTTCATCTTCTTCTGCTAAGCCCAGAGGATTGGAAGGACTGCGGTTGGCATGACGGGGGCTGGAGCGGTTTCCTCAAAGACTCTCTAGAGGCAGGGGGAGTTTCTTGGGGGCACAGGAGTGCAGTGTAGGCAGCCACATCCATGTCGAAAGAAATCATTCTAGCTGAGGTGGGTCTGTGAGAGACGCGAACGCGCATGTAGCTGATTAACTGCCACTTTCAGACTTAAAACAATACACGTGGCCCCAGAAAGCTAAAAGTCCACCATATTCGCTCTTGATCTTAGAGAAATGAAGGGGACCATTTGAACGTCATCCAACCATTTGAATGTCTACACATGTGAAGTATGCGTAGCTGTGTGGTGAGGTATTGTAGCCCAGAGACTGGGCTATGAATTCAAATTTTAGATTTCACATCCAAAGGGAGAAAAAGCTAAGAATAAGGAAACATGATATTTGGTAAAGCTAGGCAGGTAATGCAATATGCATGGCCTATGCAATTACAATCAAGAGACTATTATGTCAAGTACTATATAATCAAGTAATAAGAGACAATCCATCCTTCATAAGCTTAAAAGATAAAAAGATAGAAGAATTATCCTTACTTTTTGTAAGGATAAAATACAAATGTTGGACAAATTAACTATTTGGCAGGGCTTGGGAATTGTGTGTGTGTATTTTCATGAGCTGCAAGTTAGGTTGTTTGAATGGGAGCAACACTTTCTCTCTAAACAAAGCAGAAGTTTAAAGCTCAAAAAAAATAGTCTTAGAAGTGAGAGACAAGTGGAGTTATAAGGACCTCAAGCAAGAAATCAAGTTTAATTGGTGCTGTCTAGAGTGCCAAAAAGTGTATTTCATCTTCATCATCAATAGAGAATGAAAGAAAAGTACAAGGCAGTTTAATCCTATTTTAAATAAAATACTTGTTCAGGGTCTTTGTGAAGTGTGACTTCACTGGATTTGTTGTGTTCCCACACTTTGGCTTTCTGGGCTCTGAGATCTCAGTAATGAGCTGTTTACTGACATTCTTTTCAATTAGAACATTTCTCTGTGTGTAATAAATGTTCTTCTGTTAAACTGATTTATTCTTAGGATTGTTTTTCCCTACTGACACAAGTCAGGTCATTGTAGGCAGGACTGACAGCTCTAGCAAAAAACCCCATATCACTGTAGCTTGCAAACAATAAATAAAAAAAAATAAGAAATAAGAATGAAAGAAAATAGTGTGTGTTGCTAAAAGCTTTTCCCTGGGACTGTTTCATAATGTATCCTAAAGATTAGGCAAACACAGTAAATGTTGTGACTAGAATGTTTTAGTGCATTTTGTGCTGACAGCCATCATACTTGCTCTGCCTCCATTCCCTGATCTATCCTGCAGCAAGCTGGTCCAAAACAGTAAGATGCAAGTTCTGACCTTACTTACGTATTTTCTCTGGGCAGCTTCATTGTGTATATTCTCTGGGCAAAATATTAAATAAAAAAGTTTTATTGCACATAAGCACTAATGTCTTAGAAATGATTTGACATTTTACTAGTTTAGATGCACAGATTCATTTTTTAATTTTCTTTCTTCCAGTTTCAGGTCTTGCCTTCCACACCTTCAGGCTCTTGTGAACTCTGAAAGCACAGGTAAATGGTCATGAATCAGAAAATGGTGATTCGGTTCCATGCTAAGACTGGACTTCAGAACTTGAGTTTTCATTCTTTATCTATTTCTGAAGTTATAACATGAACACAAGGCCAAGATCCTTAAAGTCTGCTAAACCTAAAATAGCTAACTCCTCGCTGTCTCGCTGGGATTAGGTATCTCATTTTAGTGTAAATCTCTGGGCTTTGGGGATAAGAGCATTTCCTTCACTTGTGGAGGATAAAGACTGAGGTGCTGAAGGTCCATTGAAATAAATTGTCGAATTCTGGTCCAGAGAATCATAAACCCTGATTTATCTCCCTGCCAAAAGTAATCCCACCAGAGTCAACACTTGCAATTTCACAGTTAGAAGTGCTGCTACTGTTGTCTCCACCTCCTCAGGTTGGTGGCACAGTAACTTCCTTGAGGTTAGGGGTTGCGTGCTGTCTGGCCATTCAGTGTAGGGCTTCCTCCTCACACCACCCTACCCAACTGGTATCCAGACTAAGAGGCTTTCTTGAGGGGATTGAGTGCACCCTCAGTAAGTTTGCAGATGACACCAACTTAGGTGGGAGTGTTGATCTGCTTGAGGGTAGGAAGGCCCTACAGAGAGATCTGGACAGGCTGGATCGATGGGCTGAGGCAAATGGTATGAGGTTCCATGAGGCCAAGTGCTGGGTCCTGCACTTGGGTCACAAGAACCCTGTGCAGCACTACAGGCTTGGGGAGGAGTGGCTGGAAAGCTGCCTGGCGGAAAAGGATCTGGGGGTCCTGGTCGACAGTGGGCTGAACGTGAGCCAGCCGTGTGCCCAGGTGGCCAAGAAGGCCAACAACATCTTGGCTTGTATCAGGAATAGTGTCGCCAGCAGGACTAGGGTTATGATTGTCCCCCTGTACTCAGGACTGGTGAGGCCCCACCTGGAATCCTGTGTTCAGTTTTGGGCCCCTCACTACAAGACAGACACTGAGGTGCTGGAACGTGTCCAGAGAAGGGCAATGAAGCTGGTGATGGGTCTGGCACACAAGTCTCATGAGGAGCATCTGAGGGAACTGGGGTTGTTCAGCCTGGAGAAAAAGAGGCTGAGGGGAGACCTTCTTGCTCTCTACAGCTACCTGAGAGGAGGCTGTTGTAGAGAGGTCAAAGTTGGTCTCTTTTTCCCAAGTAACAGGTAATAGGACAAGAAGAAATGGCCTCAGTTTGCACCAGGGGAGGTTTAGATTGAATATTAGAAAAATTTCTTCACTGAAAGGGTTGTCAAACATTGGAACAGGCTGCCCAGGGAGGTGGTGGAATAGCCACCCCTGGAGGTATTTAAAAGGCATGTAGACGTGGTGCTGAGGGACATGGCTTAGTGGTGGTTTTGGCAGCGTTAGGCTGATGGTTGGAACTGATGATCTTAAAGGTCTCTTCCAACCTAGACGATTCTATGATTCTACTGCCAGAAAAAAGCTAAATGAGGGCTTGACTGTGAGAGTGCTGAAATTCATAACCCTTATGTGCTGAGAATACTTTTTATTCCTTGCAATCTATTTTACTATGTCACACATGAAGAACTGGAATGGGAAAGGATGGTGACTGACATTGACATTACAAATTTAATTAATCCGGGACTTGCTGCTGTTTCTCTTCTTTTAAATCATAGAGCTGTCATTGCTCAGCCAGGTATAGTAAATATTGCTGTGGCTCTGCAGCTCATATATGTGTCTGCTCTGATTCATAAATTACAAAGAAAAAATCTAGATTGGTGGATAAATTTAAACGTGAATTCATTAGAACTGACTTCAAAAATAAGAATTTATCTGAATAATCATAGTTAAAGTATTAATGTATATACGTCACTGATGGGTGAGCTGCTGAGAAGGCATTTAACTCCCATCGGGGATCTTTTCTAATGGTTTCATCTTGTATCAATCACAGTTTCGGCCCTTTTAGATAAAGACATTGTTCCTCCTCTGGGACTGTGGGCTGTCGGAAGCCTTGAGGAGCTCCCATCTGGCAGCAAGTAGAGTGCACTTCTCTGCAGCGTGGGTGCTGCAGAAGCCTGGAGGAGAGAAAGCTCAGGGGGCTCCTAAGAGAAGCCTTCCAAAACCTGCGAGGAGGGTATCAGGAAGACAGAGCTCTACCAGGCTCTTCGCAGGGGGGCCTTAGAGAGCAAGCTGGCGTCTATGCAGATCTTGTGGGGTAAAAAGCTGCCTGGGGACCACTGATGGATGGTCACCAACTGAGCTTTCTGCCCACCTCTTTTGCAGATGGACACTCCTAGATCTCTCTGGGTCTCTGACCGGTATAGTTAGCTGCAATTTAAGTCACAATTTTTGAGGCTTTGGGAAGCTTTGTCCTAGTGTTACTCATCAGTAAAGATGACATTAGGATCCTGTTTCCCTTGTGATTCCTCGAAAGGGTGGAGTTCTTACCTGCTCTGTCCTACTAATCAGAGGTTTGTGGGGATTTGGCTTTGTGGGTATTTGGAGATGTTTTATAAAACAAGTTACTTTAGAAACTAAGACTTTATAAGGTAAAATCTAGATAAATTTGTTTGCACTTTGAAAACTAAGTTGAAGACCTGTTATAATTGCTTTACTGTGGGGAAATGTCATTTGAATACTTTTGAGGCAATTAAGAGGTTATGGGCTTTTGTAGTTAAAGCTCAACGTCAGTGTAGCTTGGCATGAAAATAGCCAGCAGCTGTTCATTAGAGACAAAATATATGTACACTTAACTACTGTTGTAAAGGATTAGATTATATTGCCCATACTTTGGCAAATTCTCATGGCACATCATAGATCTACAGATAATGGTACATCCTCTCCAGCCATACCATATAGGACTTTGTTCAGCAGAGCACTTAAGTACACACTCCTGAGGTCAAGTTTCTCTTAAAACACTTACTACTTCATTTAGAAAGCACATATGGAGGAATTAAGACAGACTGAGAAGGGATAATTGTGGCTTTGTAAGGGAGACAGCCCTCAGATCTGAGTGCTATAAAAGATCCTGTACTGAAAGTGGAGAATTGCAACAGAAGCTTTCTCAAGCGAGGGGAGAAAAAAAAGATGTACTTTTCTGCAGAATAGAAGTGTAAAAGCAGCAAGTGAAAAGGGCAAGACAGAACGTCAGTGGAAGTGCATTCACTGCACAAGCCACAAAAGCTTTCATTGCCTGAGAACTCAAGTTATTCTTTTTAGCTTCAGCTGAACAAAAACTCTCAATGACTAAAATAGCTTTGCTAATACAGTCAAAAGAAAATACCAAGGAGAAAAGAACATGAGAGGAGCTGGAATGAATGACAGGCTGTTAAAGAATGACTAAATTGCTAAAGTTGCTTTATAACAATGAGGTTTAAAAAAACCCAAAAACATATGGAGGAAAGATTGAGAAAACAATTAAAATCTTCTGGTAAGGATGATATAAGACCATCATATCAAGACCATAAGATGATGTAGACAGGAGCATGCCAAGATTTAATGCATACAGGTCAGCATGTCCAGCTGATGGTCATTAGAAGCTGCTGCTCACATTGAGGACTGTTGTTAGACACAAGGTACTTTGGAAAGTTGCCCTAGCCCTTTTCTAAAAAGTGATGTAGATCTCTAAGGCTATAAATGGAACTGCTCTGTGGCGTTACAGGCTGGTACTAGGAGTGAAAGATCTATTGATTTTGGGAGAGACGTTAGAGCCTAACAAACCAAACACATCCCGGGCTGCATCAAAAGAAGTGTGGCCAGCAGATTGAGGGAGGTGATTCTGCTGTTAAATTTTGCTATATGAAAATGCATTTTGTTTTAGTAAGGCTTTTCTTATGGATGTCTTTGACCAACTATCTACATTTATTAAGAAATTCAGTGCTGGGAGCATCACACATGCAGTTGCTCTAATTTTTGTAGTCCCCTTCTTTCCTTGTACTACTTTTTTTTGTACAGTGGGCTTGAACAACTCAGCGTACTCAGCGTTCATATTATAATATTATGGTGTTCAGCAGTAGAAAGGTAAGGAGGGTATTCCTTGAAAAGAATTAGGATGTTTTCCAAAGAAAAACTGAGAGGGCTATAACTGCATGATTTAAGCAACATATAAGGAGAGATATCATCCTAGTCTGTAAGGATTGCAAGGTTGTAAACACAAATGGGGAATAAGAGTTTTATAGGAAGGTCCAAAGGATGTCAATTAGTATTTTAAAATTAAACAAGGGGAAATTATCTAAGTAGCTGTATCATCATGCTCTGTGATAGATGTTGGAGTGGAAATTCTTTTTAATTAAAAGTGCTGGAAGGGGAAAGGATTAGTTTGATAAATTTTATAGTTTGGCAGAGGAAGTTAGAAACTGTTGAATTGAAAACTACTAATTTTGTGGCTTGCCATGATTTAAACTTAGAAATTTTAGCTATTTCTTGATGTCTAAAAAGTTTAAAAGAAAGTGATATGTGTTATTCAAAATCATTGAGATTTTGTGCCTTGTTTTAGCCTTAATTTGGAGTGAGAAAACTATTTTCACATCTCAAAAAATGCATTCGCTTTTCATGATTTCATAATACTTATGCACCGTTGTTCCTAGTGAATTGTATCCTGTTTCCCTGGTATCTTTTTTTCTATTCTTATCTGGTTTAATATGTGATTTGGTATGCTTCACTCTGATCTCTTTCAGCCCCCTTTGTTTTTCCTTGATCAGTGTTCTGTGTCATGTACGTTTTGCTTTCAGTTTTCATTCATTAAAAAGACATTTCTCATCTTCTGCTTCACTGCGCTGTTGAGGACTTGCCACTTCTTTTTCTCACCCTCTCTGTTCTTACTCACAACAAATGAAATAATTAATGAAAGCAAAAATCCTGCTACAGTTACCTACAAATCCTGCATGCAGAATTTGACGACTTTGGACATCATTTGGAAAAGTGAGGTTTTGTGGTAACATGGAGACACCTTTGCATTTTTATAATGCTTAAGAGAAAATTGGACATTTATGTCCTTGGGAAAAGGTATTTCAAGGCAAATTCTCAGCCACTGGATTGGAGGGGTCAGTGACACTTTTCTTTGGCTGAAGATCTGTTGCTTTGCATTTCTGGTCACTTATTAAATGAACGTAAGAGTCAAGTTCATCAAACCATCCCTACTTGAATGAAAAATGGAAGTAACCTGTTCTGAGGACATTGTTTTAGATGCTGCTCTCCATCAGAAATGTCCTACAGAAGGTAAGTGCTCTGAGAAGCAGACAGGTCTACCACCCCTTTTACCTGGGTCAAAGTGTATCTTCTCCTTTTCAACAAGATATTATTGACTTACTCTCCCACCCTCTACGACTTTATCTATTTTTAACCAGGTTCAATCTACTAAAACCTCAGTGACTATTAAATCTGCATTTGGGCCAAATGGGTTGTCTGACGGCACAACAGAGCCCTCCTAAAATCACAGTGCACTGCTGTGAGTCTGGAGAGACCAAGTGAAGAAAAGCGGGTAGTCAGTTTTAAATATTGCTGGTGACATACTCCAAAAATCTTCTCCATGATGGGATTTTTTGGATGATTTTCTCCCGGTGTGAAAAATGAAGGTAAGGAAAAAATTAAAACACCACCACAAAGAAAATGTAAATCTATTGTGAAAACACTTATTATCTTTCTAGTCTTACGCCTCAGGTCTCTCTCTGGCTCTCTCATGAAATCAAAACAGAATGTGCCAAAAAAAGAAGGAAAAATTCATTATAATCTTTCAAAGGTCTTTTTGTTTTGAAAAGTTAAACCAAAGCATAGTTAAACCTGTGAAACTGAGAAAATCCAGTGAATTATTTAAGGGTTTTTTTCCTCATGTTCATAGAAAAATTTGCAAACTTACTGTCAGTTTTTCTGATTAAAGAGAAATTAAAATTGAAATTGAATAATTTTTCTAGCCATTTTTATTGATTCAGTTGAAATTCAATACAGAGTTACATAGTGTTCTGTAACAGAAAAATGTTACAAGGTTATAGGCTATTTTAAAAGGAAAACCCAATGCTAATTGGCTGGAAAGGCTGGGTTCGATCTACATATTAGTACATATAAACTGGGAAAAAGAGTCAAGTGAAGCGTAGAAGCAGGCTTGGAAACTGCAGTAGTATGAAAGAACATAATAGAACAGGATATTAAATAATGAGATATATAGTATCTAGCAGAAACTTAATTTTGTGTAATTGCCAAAATACCAGTTTAGTGTCAAATAATGAATGATATTATAAAAGGATTAGTCTGATACTGTGTTCCACTTCATAAATGTCGCGATTTATTGTTCCATAGCTTACGTATTTTTTTAGGTGAGATAACAGTTAATTTTCACTTCTTGCATACAAATCCTTGTATTCATTAATGGCAGAAGTGAATGTCTTGCCTTAGAAATTGTCTAAATTTTATATACCTGAATGAGTCAACAGTGAGATTTTTTCACATCTCTTTTCTGTCTTGCTGTTTTGGAGGGGAAATAACAACTTTTTTGGATCTCCAAGTCTATGTGCTGTAGGTCAGATTCTGCCATAAGAAGTGGTTGACCCTGGGGAACTTTATTCTATGTGTTTTTTATGGACTTCACGGAATTATTTGTGGCATGACCTGCCACTAACACTCACTGTAAGCAAGTATGGGAGCATAAAACACAAGGTGTAATATAGCTTTTGTACTGAAATAAACCTCACTTTAGAGTTATGATGAGCCTTACCTGTGTGATATTATTAGCTACTGTTGTTCTTCACAGTGCTGCTACAGATCTCGGAGGTGCTGTAGGGACTGGATGCCAGATCTTCAAAACAGCACAGCAAGTACTTGCATACATCAATAACCGTCAAATTTTTTATATTATCCACGAAGAATATGGAAAGCAGTGGGAATTGTTGGTGCCAAATGCATTGAATTTGTGGCCTCATGATCTAAGATGTGGGAAATGAGCAGTTCTGCATTTCTGGTTCATAGTTACTTGTCAAGTGACTGCTTTCAGAGAATCAGCAGAAAATACGGGGTTTTTTTAAAGTAGGTATTGAATGGTAGGTCATTATTTTAGCTTTATAAGGAACTATTTTAGACTTCCACAGTGTTTTTACTGATTACCACCACATATTGCACTAAGTAAGATCTTCGCCCATGCATGAGCTGGTAAGAGTCAATATTTCACGTACAGGATATGCGTTCAATGAACACAACTTAAAAGGTTTATTAAATATTTATTGCTGTATTCTGCCTGTTACCAAGCAGCAATGCTGAAGCCAGGAAGGAAATCCACAGGATTTCCCTTTCTCTTTTTTGTTTTTCTCATGTTCTCCTCCTGCTCTTTCCCTTCTGCTGCTGTCCAAGTTTTACACTCCTTAGTGGTGAAATGGTGAGAAACAGAAAACTCTGTGGCGGAAATGAAGAAACTACAGGTAAAACTACAGCTTCCCAGAGCCAGGGGTGAAATTCCTATTGGCTACAGACTTTTCTTAAGCTTTAGGAAAGCCTCTTTGTTAGAAATACCAAGCTACATATGAAAAAAGGGCAACTGTGGAAGGTCAGAGTCCTAAAGACCTGAAAGATGGTGTCAAGTATGTGTGTAACTGAGGAGCTTAAATCACAGGTTTTCAATTTGTTTCCAATTTTCTTTTCAGTGTGCAGAGCCCTGCCTAGTGAATTCAAAGCTGTGGATTAACCATTTGTTTTCCTTGTTTACGTTTCTCAGGGAGATGAGAAGCTGTCCTTCCACACCCAGGGGCCACTGACTGAAAACCAGTGCTCTGGAGCTTACAGAGAAAGAGAGACTCCTTTGGAAAGCAATTTAAACCAGAAGCTTTGGTCATTAACTTTGGCTGGACTGATGCCCCCCAGAGCAATCACGTGTTCTATTGTCCAGGGTATGTTTTAATGAAGGAAAAAACCCCCTAAAATATCTCCACTGGTGTCTTTTATTAAGTAATGCAAAATACAGTATTAATTATGACACTGCATGCATTTTAGACAATATAAATGCAAGCCTACAGAAAATGTGACAAAGAAACCCTCAATTACTTTTGAGGTAGTATACAAGGGAAAATAGGAAAGCAGAAACACAGTGGATTAAAAGAACAAAATATTAGTGTCGCTTTGTGCATACATTAGTCACTCATAAATACATTTGTATGAAATAAGATACAATTTCATTCTTGTTAAAAAATATACTTCTTCAAATTCACCTTTCTTGTTTGGTTTGTTTTTTTTTTCAAATGACATTTTGTGGTATTTCATCAGGTGGATTTATTTTTGATCACCGCCGTCATGATTTTACCCTTTTCCTCCAAGAGTTTAGGCACAGATGGCCTCATGCACAAAAAATAAATAAGAAACCTGCTTGAAGGGAAAAGAATTCTGCTCAAATAGCTTAGGATAGTCTAATAAATACCATTTTGTTTATAAAAATATTTCAGATTTATAAAAGAGGGGAGGGGACAGTCTCCCACATGGAAAGGATGTTAAGTGAAAAGTGCTGTATAACATTTCTGAAGAGATTTTGTTTTAAACGTATAGTAACATTATGAATATATATTTTATAATAATCCTGTTTCTTAGAACCTTATTATTCACTAGAAGTATCAAATGCTGTTTGCTTCCTTTTGTTTGTTGTCTTATTGCCCTTTTGGAAGATGCCTAGTTCAGAAGGGTTCCGTATAATTGTGCTTTTGTAAGGCTGTCCTTCCGACTCAAACCAGTGCTCCCAGTCCGTTGAAACTGCTGCTGTTTGCTGTGAATACCCGAATGGCTTCCTTGCTCCATGGAAGACTGGTGGATTTCTGAAGCCTCCACTGAACTCTGATTGAGGGACTCTGCTGAGCTGTTGGGGCTCACATCCACATATTCTCTTTTCAATACTGGGCTATTTTCGATGTTTTTGCTACTGCATAACTGGACGGTGATCCTTTCATTTTTTTGGTCTCTTGGTTCTTTTGTTTTGTAAGTGGGCAATTTGTCCTGTTTACAGCTAGTGCTGATGTCAATATTCAGGCCACTGTCTGTTCTCAGGAAGCAAGAATCCACGAGTCTGCTTTGGCAGATGTCGTCTCCCTCCGAGCAGCTGTCTGCTTTGTAACTGGCATAGATGGGGCTTGTTCGACTGTCTCCCTTCTTAATAGGGCTGCTGTAGTACTGCTCTGAAAAACTACAGGGCGACAGCCTGCCAGCGTTCCTGTAAGAGTACGCCCCAATGTCCTCCACGCTCAACTGCCTCCACCGCCCAGGCAAGTCTTCTTCTGACAGGTGGGTGCTCCTGCACTCGTTCCTTATTTTCTGATTCGCTAAAGCCTGCTGTGGTGTTATGGCTGAGAAATGAAAAGGTTCGTTTGCATAAGGAGGCAGTGTCCTAGTAAAAGTGGGCGAGTTCTCGTTGTCGTCAGCAAGCTCCATGTGCTGCCCGGGTTTGGACTTGGCAAACCTAGGACTTCCCTGATGCTCGTAACCTGCAGGTGACTTTCTTTCAAAGAGTTCGTCTCGGTTGCTCATGTAGATCGCTTGCTGAGAGGCTGTCAGAGTGTTGGCTTGGGCGTTCTCCTTCTCCTCGGATGTGACGCTGAAGCTGGAATAGGAGCTGGAGGTCGGCAGAGAGGTAATGTACTCTGGGAAGGCTTCGTGAGAGAAGCTGGAATGGAAACCGTCTTCTTCGACTGTGCTGTCCGTGGAGTTCTGGGACCGCAGGAACCCCACGTCTTTCACTTGTGTGTCCACACTCTGCCTCCTCTCCCTCCTCCTCTCTTCCGGGCAGTAAAGGGCGGTGTCACTGCAGTAGATGTCCGACTTGTACTGGGGCCTTTGTCCAAGTTTTCCAGCAGAGTCCTGAAAATTGAGATCCCTTGTAGATGGGCTTGACAAGTGCGAAGACAAGCTGTTTGGGTCTGGTTTTTCCAGTACTTTGGCAATGACGCAAGTGGGTATGGTATCAGCATAAGACGTGTGGCACAAGGGGACAGAAAGGCTGCACCCGTGTTTTTCCAGATGGATGCTGACTCTTTCCTGAAAGTCAGATGGCAACTGTAAAGTAAAGAGATAGCAAAGGGGACAGGAGAAAAGGGTGCACGTCAATACTGGTGTCTGCTTGGGCTTATACAACAGTGAGTTTGTGAGTGCTGTATATGACATTGCACAGCTCGCTGTAGATGGTTCTCTGACTAATGTGATGGCCAAAAGCTTTTTGCGCATTTCTGAAAAAAAACATAATCAATTGACTTTCATTTATTAACATTTGGAAATCTTAATCTGCTTCCCCTCATGGAAAACAGTGTGAAATTGAAATGTTTCCTTCCAAGTTAATTCCGGCTGGACAGGAATGGTGTAAAGAACGTAGTAAACAATGATCTTAAAAAGGCAGGTAGGGAATCACAGCCTACAGCGGCACTTTCCAGACTATGTGCATGGGTGCAATTTGCACTTGGAGTAGGGGGGGTGCGGAGCTCTCTGCTGGGGTGAGGGAAGAGGAGGAAGAAATTAGGTCTATTGTGTTCTTCTTTTGCCTTTCTTCAAGCTCATCTTGCCTCCAACCTGGTGCCAAATTGTCTCCTGCCCTTCAGCATTGCATTTGATAAAAAATGCTGTTTGAAGAGGCAGGAGAGTTGGTTTCACTGACACTTAAAGCAACGGTGCTGACAGCGATGACAGAAGTGTTCCTGCGCGGGCAAGAAGCAAATCAAACCGGCTACCTTGCCCCAGCCCTCGGACACTTCTTGTCAGACCCACTGTCCATATAAACCTCAACATGCTGCCCTCTTCCAGAGCCACTACCTGACTGCTTCTCTGGTTTCTTGCAGAAATAAGAGCCAAGGCCTGAATTTGCATTCTGATTCCTGTCGCAGACTAGTCAGAATTAATCAATATGTCTGTTATGCGTCAGAGATCATACAGTTTTTGGAGAAGTCAGGGCCAGCTCTGTGGATGGTGGTTCCACCTGCCGTTCTATCATGTGGACCAGAAGAGACTGAGAGCCCGCATTCCTTGGTGCAGCTCAGAAGCCTGGTAGGTAATGCCTACACAGGTATCAGCAAATGTGCTTATCAGTCAGGTTTTATCTGCATTGCTCATTTCAGAGCCCTATCAATGATCAGAGAGTGATATGAGAGAGTGCTGCATGATGGTTGTCTCTCAGTATTTCTTACTGGAAATCAAAAGAACTCATGTTTGGAGCCAAGTTTTGAGTTTGTGACTGATAGCTCCTTTGATATGAATGTTGATTCACACCACTTAAGAATTTAGCCCCTGAACGCTTGGCTGAACTCAGCTGATTTTCTCAGCACTTTCTTTTTATAACTAGAAAACAAGCTCCTCTTTACCA
Organism: Chionis minor; assembly: GCA_013398295.1. Classification (NCBI taxonomy): domain Eukaryota; kingdom Metazoa; phylum Chordata; class Aves; order Charadriiformes; family Chionidae; genus Chionis; species Chionis minor. The sequence continues at coordinate 198,532 of VZSF01003776.1, forward strand.
CATAATCGGTGGTTACCCTTATAGCCCTAACAATCACATCCCTCCTTGTTTCTCTAGAGGAGAGAACCTTATAAATACTGAAGTAGTTCCCCCCTCCTCATTTTTAGGCAAGAGAAATGTAATGTGCCTGCTTCTTGTAATGATCTCGCATCATATAAGATATGGAGCTCCTCTTTTAGCTTCAATGGGAAGTTTTTGAAGTTGGTTTAATCCCCAAAATTCAATGTAACTGAACTATGGCATGTTGTGAAATGGCATTCCTGTTAATGTGGAGTAGGATGAGTGTTTTTTCAACCAACAGACCTTCCAGGATATTTTGGATTAACCATTATGCTGTTAATTATATCATATGTCTTCCATTGGAAATAAAGAGTATGATATTGCCAGTCTGCTAGCAGACAGCAGTATTAGTCATAGTAAGTACATATGCAACAAAGATTGAATAAACAGGTTGTAAAATAGGGCTGCTGTAAATTGCCATGGAAATGAGGGAAAGAAATACAGTTCATTTAATGTGAAACTACTGTATGGGGCAGAGATTATTTTAGTATCCCATAACACCACTCTTTGATCTGTTTTATATACATTATTTAGATTACGAAATGCGTTAAGAACAACAACATTATTTTCTGGGCATTGCACTGGAAACTGGAATTACTAAAATGATATTGCTGTCACATTACTATATTGTACTATAGTTTAGGCTTCTGGATAATATACAATACTTTGTCAGGCAGTATTTGTATTTGTAAGGAATTTATTGGCTGTGACAGCACATTCATACTTGCTAAATTAATAAATACTTGGACTTACAGGTGGAGACTGCCTATTTAATTGTATGTATGACACTCTGGGAAACTGTGGGGGGATCCCACATTTGTGATAGTTTTCTGCAAGTGAACCACAAAGTACTTTTAAGGTCCTAATTATTGCTAACATGTAGGGTGCTCTCAGGCGTGAGTAATGTCATGATAATTCCTGGATATGAATTGCTAAGGGAAGTCCGTCACTAGGAAAAAATAACAGGATCAGGGTAACGCTTAATTTGAAGTTGTGTCTCAGTTCCAGAAAATCATTTCCCATTTGACAGAAGGGTCTTGCTCTGTTCTTATTTACCAGGGTTGTTTAGTGCTCTGAAGGAGTCTACTGGCTTAGAAATGGTTTCTACATTCCCCATTCAATTTGGCATTACTCCATCACAGAACTGCACAAGAGGGACCGTTTGGGGGGCATTAAGCTGACGGGATTGATGAAGGGAAGGCTTTCCTCCATGACCTTCACTGAAGCAATACACATGAGGAAGGTGCTATTGCTTTGTGCAGGGCCTGCATCCCTAAAGACAGTCTTGTTCACTGAGATAATATTTGCCTCCCCTTTAAGGAATCTGTTTCTCAAGCCTAGTTTCCTCGGAAGCGAGGATTATTAATTAAAGTTTACACCTTGGAAATCAATCATTCAATGCTCTGGTTGCTTTAGAAAAAGATATTTGTTCTGTCAGTCCATTTTAAAATTCAGGCTTAGAAATTAGCTGGACTGGAAAATAGCTTCAGGAGGCAAATTGATTATATCAGAATCTCTGATGCCTGTCATTTCCCTGCTCTCACCCCCCTCTGCTCCCCCCACCCCCGCCCCCAGCATTTTGCAGTCTAGAGTTCTCAGCACTTTGGGTTTTGCTAAAACCTTTATTTTTCATGTGATCAGTGCTGGGCCCATTCTACCCAACAGCACAGGTTTTGGGGAAGAAAGTACCTCCAAGTTCCATCACTAGCTGGGATTTTGTCCGCACCCCCCTCAGCTGCACAGAATCCCAGCGGATGCACAAGCCCTCTTGCTGCTTAAAGGGGAGCGGGATGGGGGGAGATGTGGAAATCAAAGCCTTAAGGGCAAACAAGTTCTGAAATTGATACATGTGAAATAACCTGTTTTCCATAAAATATTTATTCCTTTGAATATTCACCAAGTGTGGTCACATTACCTCCGAAAGCTTATGTGCCCTGTCGTAATTCTTGCTGCACTGGAGCAACTGAGCAGCCAAATTGCAGTCCTTCCTATAGAGCTCCTAGAAAAAACAAAAAATAGGCTGGTTTTTTTAAAGTTTGCAAATAGCCTGTGGCTTTCAGCCTTTCTCCCATGCCTGAGCAATCTTTCAGAAACTGACTTTGGGAAAATTTGGAGCATACTTTAACTTTTAAATACATTAAGATGCCGTGTTTCTTGCACGGTCCTGAGATGTTTGCCCTTTTGCTCTGTGAGGGCTGATAAAATTACTAAAAAGAAAACTTTGAGAACTGTTACTACAGCACAGTAATCTGCTTTTCAAAAGATGGATACTCACCATTAGGAACTGGACTTTATACTGTTAACATGCATGATGCTATGAAGGCTAAAATAAACATGATCTTTTAGGCAAAAAGAAATTTTAAGAACAGACAATTTTTACTGAGTATTATCCAGATCGGCACTAAGAATACTACTTTAGAAAATGCTTAAATAATCTTATGAGACTGTGGGAGAAATTCATTGCAGAAATATACATTGTATTGTTTTTTAAATAGAAGGCCTTTGTTTCCTTATGAAATTTTCATGCCGGTTCCTGGCTCCTTTCATATCTTGCAGAATGCAGCTATGCAAATATATTAAACCTCACTGCAAATATTTGATGCTGCAGAATGGGATATTTTTACTGGGTAAGAAATTACCATGAGAATTCCACACAGGGAAAAAGAGAATTTAAACAAGCCTCTTATACTATTTTTGTATTGAATGGCTCCCACAGCCTATTTAATGGGAAAATTCAGTACACAGATTTGCCCTTCATTTAAATTTAATTTAGTACACATGACTGTGTATCTGTGTCCTCCAACCAGTATCTCTGGGTCCTTGGAAGTAAGAGTTGTATATTACTGGTTTAGGGGCCACTAAAAAGAAAGTTGGTTTTAGAAGTTTTCTTTATAGGGGTGCATAGGTGAGATCTTTATAGGTGTGCATAGGTGAGACAGAAGAAGTGTGAAGAAACTGTGGACTCTAGGCTGTGTTAACCTGTAAAAATTAGGAAACGTTTATAGTGAAAAGGTGTGAAATACTGAAATGTTATAATTTTATTGCATGAAAATTCTTACTGTTCCACTTGCTCTTTTAAAAACTGATACAGAAATTTTCTGTGAAAAGGAAAGGTGGAAATTCCCTCTGTTTTGCAATACTATTTTAAAGGTATTCTTTAATAACAGGTGCAACAGGATGTTCTTGGGAGTCTGTAAGGCATGGGGGTAGCAAATGTGTTTTCCTTTATTATCATTAGCTCATTTTATCTACATATTGAAGGGCCTTTACATACTCTTGGTTTGTAAGTTTTTTATACATGCCACTTCTGCCTTAAATGGACTGGGGAAATACATTAATTTATGTAGTTCTTAAATTTTATATCAGTACACACTATTTTCATTTCTGAAAACGGATGCAAAGAGTAGGAATCCAAGAATTCAATTTAGAAGTGAAATCTGTTGCGCGTACATGTGATTCTGGCACGTTGCACACACATTAAACACATAATGTATTGCTGCACAGTGTACAGTGCAAACAAGTGCTCCAAGTCCCGTATGGCATCACTTGTAGGCACAGAAAAATGAAATCACTCCGAAATCGAAGCCTTTCTTCAAAAGCTGTGAGGCTTGGTTTCTGTGAAGCGGTTGTCATGGAGAGTACAAAAAGCATTTCTGACACTTTATTTTTAGCAGCTTTAAAAATTACTACAGGAAAATTGCATGCAAGTTGAATGTGCCATGTGTGCTTTGTCCTCAACATGCTGGGACATGCCATGTGACTGGAGGGACTTTCTGTCCTTTAATGCTTATCTGAATGGAAACCAGCCACGTCTGTGGCAGCTAGAACAATAATCGGCAATTAATGCCAAAAAGTGTTTCCCATAGCCTAAAACACGTTTTTGCACCAAAAGCATCATTTTACGTATCTGTCAGAAGAATAAAGGGAAATATAATCAAAAGAATACATATTGGCAAGGCAAAAACATGTTCTCCCCATGCAGGATTCTTCAGTTTAACACCGTCTCTGCTTATTAGGTATAATATTAATGGTTTGTTTCATAGTTCCTTACTTTAAAATTTGGAAATTAAGCTTTACTTTCATTAGCGATGCTACATAACTAAGGGCAGAATATTGTCTGGGAATTGACCTCAAGAATGAAGAAGTGTTACCATTATTTGAGGCTTCTGGACCATACTCTAATGTTCTAAGTAGTTCAGAATAATTCTTGGAAGAACAGTACTCGGTACTCCAGTCCAGCCTAAGCTGCCTTTTAAAAACTATGAATATTGAAAACACTTCTTCAAATGTGGGCTCAAACCTGACTCCATGAAGTAGTGTAAATGCATGAATTCACACTGGAAGAGTTGTACAATTTTTTTCCCCCCTCTATTTTAAAACTGAAATAACTCCACTGATTTCAGCTGAATCAGTCTGGATGTGTACCTGTGCTTCTAAAATCTAAATGTAGCCCATCGCATTTACCATGTTCCGTTACTTACAGCTATCACAGTTATGAAGTAGCTGCTGTTTCAGCACAATTTTTATTATTAAATTTTATTATTAAGTAAAGGGTCAGATTGTGAACTCTTTGTTTCCGTTGGAAAACTATTAATCACATAGGCACAATTTACATCAACAGGCATATTAATGGGATCAAATGCTCCCTACTATGATTAGGAGTTCATATGAAATATGGGAAGATTGAATGCAAGATGCTGAAAAATAAGTGCTAAGAGAAATAAGTCTTCTGCAGATGAATTTTTTATTAAGTGTCAAAGGAATGGCACAATAATGAACTAAATGCCTGCAATCTTCCTTTCTCTGCTGTCTTTTTAGGTTTGTCCCTGGAAGATTTTCACGAGCCTGGTTGCCAGCTGCAGTAAGCATGCCGGTTTTCAGCAGTGTTTAATGAGATGCAGGGTGACAAGCGCCAGAGATGTGCCCTGTTTCGTTCCACACAGAGACAGGTAAATTGTCACACATGAACCACAGCTGGGAAAAACCTGCCTCCCGCTCCCTGCAAGGGTCTGAGGGACCAGGTTGGGTCAATTCTACCCTCTGCCAGCAGACCTCGCTTGTGCTGGGCATCCCATTTCAGTGAGCAAAAACTGAAGGATCAGAGGGACTGTGTGAAATGTAGCGCTCTACGCTGTGCCTAAAATCATTATGATGAATCCTCAGTCCATCCATATATATTTTTGTAACAGCTCCGAACATGTGCTTCCACCAGTTTGCTCCACTAGACTGAAATCCATGGCAAAATCAACGTGGGAATATTGCCATTTCTTAGAATTCTTTTTTCATCAGTTTTAGGTTAGGCATAAGGGAAAATAGCACCAATGAAAAGTTTCACCCCGACCCCACAGCTAAAGTGCAGCTGAATATACAGAATAATGGGAATATCAAGCATGAACTTTAACTTTCAAGGTGGCAAGTTACATTTTATGTAAACAATAAGAAATTATTCTATAATTCCATGGGAATTGCATGGCATAATTTATTTCTAAATATAATCTCAAGATGTATCTATAATTAAATACTTACATTGTCTTCTGACAACTTATCTATTGTCACCTTGGCCTCTATTAAGTGATTATTGAGTGCAATTATTTCATGGCTCAAAGCCCGTTTTTCCTCTTCGTAATGTTGACCCTGTGTAGAAAATGGAGTAGTCAGTATTTTTTCTACTGTCAGAATATTGCAGAAAAAGGCCCAAAGGTTGATGTCATTCTCAAATCCAGGGAAAAGCACAACAGAACAATATTTTTTTTTCCTATTTTTTTCCTCTTTTCACACAGCAGATGAGGCAATGCACTTCGCATATATGGAGGCCAAATTGAGCTCACAATTAGGAATCTTCACAAAAGGCTCCAGCTAGCCTGTGCAAAAGCATTCGGCTGAGCACCAGCTATTCCTTCTTTGTCACAAGGCAGGGTTTCTAACCTGGAAGGGACTTGGCTTTTGCGAAAAGAATGTTTCACTTATGCCGTTAGCTCCCATTCTTATCGGGAGAATAATGGATTATTCTCCATAGGAATGGAGAGGAAGAACAATATTTAAAAAGGAAAGTAGCCGTGTTTGAGCCAATTTCTTTTTAGCTGTTGACTGTGCTGGTTGCTCTAAAAGCCCTGAATGAGGTTGTTCCTTTCTCAAGATGAATGTTTGCCTGATTGCGGGGTTAACACTCATTAGCAGAATGTGACCCACTGTGAGATAACAGGAAAATAGTCTGATTCAACTTCTTGCTGCCCATTAATTTAATCTTGTTACTAGTAGGCTGTAACTCTTTATTATAAATGCAAAGAAGTCAGTGGGAAAAGTAAAGTGCCACTGGCCCTTCCCATACTGTGTCCCATTTTCATATTGCAGTGTTTATTGTGCCACCTCACGTATCAAAAATTATTTTTGAGCAACCTTTTATAACCCTGCCTCCAGCCTTACATTAGTATTAAAAAGTATGGTAGCTTCTGAATGCTTTAGCCACGATCAAGGCATCTTCCTTGTGCTCAAAGGTGTAAAAAACCATGATAACAAGAAGGTTTGCCAATTATCTGGAGTGATCTCTTAGAAAGCAGCGTTGCAACAAGAACAGAAAGTAAGGTAAACTTTCATGTACACCCATTTTGTTTTGCAAATGTAATCCAGTGACAAATTCACAATCTCACTTCCCATGCTAAAATTGTTAATTTGTGAAGGACTTTCTCCAGCAGGTTGATTGTGTTAGCTACTGAAATTTCCCAAATGCCATATTGCCAGGGTCACACAAAAATCTTCCATCAACACACAGCCGGCATTGTCAGCTAATTGACAGCAATGGGAGTTGTGTGTTTCAAAGTCTGAATGAATATCAAGGTTAATTACCCAGCTGTGATGCACCAGGCTATATTAAAGAAGGGTGATTAAATTGGAAGCGGCAACTCCCATCCTAAGTCGCTATTTAAAGGAAAACGCCTCCTTAAATGGTCTAAGCAAATCCGTGGCTTGCTTTAAACAGCGCAGATAGGATTGAAGTCTCTTTGGGGAAGGTCTATACTGGCCTGTTTTAACATCAGCTTTTCTACGGACCATCTGCTCCCCGCTGTTTCAAGACCTCCATCCCGACAGCGCAGCCATGCCTGGAGGCTGGCTCAGGCTTGACACCTCTCCTTTTTTCCTTCCCAGTGATCAGGAGCTCCTGCCAGCTGCCTGGGGACTATATCACCGAAAGCCAAAGTGCAGCTCTGGGAGCTTGCAAGAGCTCCAACCTCACTGATTTTAACAAGACACACCATTTTAGGGGCTGTGTTTTTTAATTAGGCAGATTGACATGGTTTTATAGGAGGCCCTTAACTCTCATGGATTTTAGTGCGAACTAAACAACTAGGCACTTTGTAAACCTCCTGGACATCTGGGCACCTCTAGAAATCTGTCTCCTTTGAGAATATGACCGGAGATTACATTTTACATAAATACATAAAGGTATTTAGCTGCGTAATGAGGTAGACAAGTGCTATATTGGCATCTCCAGCTAGCTAAGTACCTAGGAAAAGTGTGTCCCCTCAATTTTCCAAGTAATTTCATGCTTCTGAAGGATCCACGCCCACTGAATACAGCAAATAACCATTTGTATTGAAGATTTTATTAATCCTTGTATGACAAGGTGTCATCAATGCCAGGGCAGCTGATTTGTAGGACTCCTTTTGATCTAAGTCTCTTTGATTTCAATGACTGTTGCTCTTGCCTAACCAAATTGAACTTGACTCAATATATTTTACAGTTCAGGAAAGATCATCTGATCAGGGATTTATAGTCTTCAGCACAGAGAGGAACTCATAAAAGAGTAGCAGACTCAAGCTTTGGAAGCAGTACTTTCCATTGCATTGAGTAATGCTGAATCTGACTAAATTATGGTTTAATTTTATTTCAGTTATGAAAACTTTTGCAATGATGTTTTCCAGACTTTGTATCAGATAAAGTGTGACTTTAAAAAATATTTTATATTTGTTGAACAGTAAAATTTGGCTCAGTCCAAATTTATACTCTACAGGTCAGCAGATAGACACCAAAGTCAAGCATCTCAGCAGTGCAGTGGAGGAGAGGGAATGAGAAAGAAAGGCCAATCCCAGACCTTCACCAGTATACACTGGCATCTTTCTCTTGAAATCAGCTTTGTTGACATGAGTAAAAAGTCTGTCCCACTATGGCAAAATGAGGTAGCTTAATGGTTAACATGACCCTGAAAGGCTTTGGCATATTGACCACAGACTGTGTGCCCATCTTTGAAAGTCCGGGGCTTCAGCCAGATGCTTTTGTGGTCCAGTGGTGGCAAGAAGAGGACAGTGGCTTAATCCTGACACCGTCTTGGGAATAATGGTGCAGCTGGAAGAGATGGCATGGTAGTACTGGATCCCTGCATTAAAAGGATGGCTGCTTACTGGGGACTGCAATTTTGAGTGCTCCACTTGTAGTCAGACAATCATATTTTCAACATCAGGTACAGATGTCAGAGAAGGATGAAAAGAGGACAGGAATCATAATATCAATGCTATGATTGCGAGATACAAATAGAAATGCTTATCTCACTTATAACTACTTTTGGCAGATCCCTCTATGTCTGGTAGTTTTTAGATGCTTGGCCCTCCTGCTCTTCCACAAGGCTGGTGATCTGTCCTCTTGCCTTTTGGCAGCGCTTTTGGCTCTGCAGTTGTCATCAACCTGTCTCTCAAAACTCAATAACAGATTAAGTTAAGGGTGTTATTAACATGCCAATAGCTTGCAGCTGGGCTGAGGGCTCCTGAAGTCCACTCCAAAATGTCATAGCTATAGGCTGCAATGTGCTGAGCTTCTGGTGAATCTTTGTTCAGAAATCTTTGTCGAGTCAGCTCAGTGCATCCTGACCCTGCCTCCTCCCGTGGCGCAGAGCCAGCATACAGGAATGCAGCTCCGTAGTGTCTGACTAACTCGAGAGAACTGCAATCATGTGCCCACATCTGAGTCAGATCAAATTTGTGCTGCTGGGTGACTCCAGCAGCACACAGCACTGATATTAATGTTGGGGAACCAAGCGCTCGGAGCCCTTGCTCCTGGTCTGGGTTTAGCATGAGTTTTACTGCTTTCTTTCCAGATCTGATGAAGGAATGGGGTATTGACTCTCCACAATGGGATCAAATGGTATAATTAAAGGCGTTGGCTCTGTCTGGAACCTTGTTTTTCTTATAATTTGTATCTTTCATAGTCACAATATCCCTCATATTTTCATAGATCCAGAAGAATATAAGGTGCGATTTTCAGAAGTGTTTCTTATCGTCTAGTCTCTGCATGTGTTATCTGTGGTATAAGCGGGATGAAAAGAGCTTTGGTAGGTTGGTACAGCATGAAATAGTTAAGAGATAAGTGTATTTTGGAAGGTAACAAAAGCTGGATAAAAAGATATGCTTTTCTTGTGTATTAGTGGATCCACAAATGTTCCTACTGTAGTCCTTCAGCAGAAACGGAGCAGCCTAAGCATTGGCCGTCTCTCTAGTAAGATTTCAGTCTCCCTTCAATGCTTTCCAGCAGCTGAAGAGTGTCCTACCATAAAGCCCTGTCAGCCTATTAGTCAAGGCTAGGCTGCTTACTGTCATCTCTGCTGTCCTGCGGGAGCTTTGAGTTGTGTACAGACCTTTTGAAATCAGTCTCAATTTTGCAAATGAGCACTGCAGGTCTATGGAAATGTCAGCCTTTTCAAACACGGCAAAGGAAAACTGTTCTTAATGTCGCTGTAAGGAACATTTCAATGGATAGCATTTCCATGCTACCGTAAGAATAATATAATGGTAGTAATGACCATCAAGGCAGCCCAGCAGCTTTCTTTTGGAAATACCTCTCAATAAGCAATGCCTGAATGACAGACAGAAAGAGAGTGAGACTTATTTTGTTACAAATACCACTAAAGTGTCACTGGTATCCCATCCTGAATGCCTGGACAGAGGTTTATGGCAATGTTTTTTGATGTGGAATACAGGCAGAACTTTGTTCCCATTTTTCTTTACTACTGTGCTTTCCCAGGAAGAAGACTGCACTTCCACAGGAGAAACTCCCCACTGGTCCAGTGACACTGTTAACTCAGTGCTTTTCTCACAGAGCACTGGTCAGGGTCTTTTCATTGCAAATGTGAATAGGTGCTGTAAGGTATCTGCTAAGCGACTGCAAAGTATTTATGGTTGTACTGTGGATTGCAGCTGGTGAGAAAGTGCGTGTGGAGGATTTATTTTCAAAACAAGGTCTGTATATTGTAAAGTGGCACTTTATAATCCCATTAAAATTATCCCATGAAGGATAAAACAAAGCAGTTGCAGATGACACAAAACTGGTCAGACTGGCTGATACAGCAGAGGTTTGTGCTGCCATACAGAGGGACCTCAGCAGGCTGGGGAAATGGGCTGACAGGAACCTCATGAAGTTCAAGAAGGGGAAGTGCAAAGTCTTGAACCTGGGGAGGAACAACTTCATGCACCAGTATATGCTGGGGGTCACCCAGCTGGAAAGCAGTTTTGCAGAAAAGGACCTGGGGGTCCTGGTGGACACTAAGTTGAACATGAGCCAACAGCATGCTTTTACTACGAAGAATGTCAAAGGTAACAAGAGCTGCATAAGGAGAAGTGTTGCTAGCAGGTTGAGGGAGGTGATCTACTCACCACTGGTAAGGCCACATCTGGAGTACTGTGTCCCGTTCAGGCTCCTCAGTACAAGATGGATAAGAACATACTGGACAGAGAGTCCAGGAAATGGCCGGGAAGATGGGCCAAGGACTGGAGCACCTCTTATGAGGAAAGGCTGAGAGAGCTACAGCTGTTTGGCCTGGAGAAGACAAGGCTCAGGTGGAATCTCATCAATGTGTACAAATATCTGAAGGGAGTGTGCAAAGAAGGTGGAGCCAGGCTCTTCCCAGTGGTGCCCAGTGCAGGATGAGAGGTGATCAGCACAAACTAAATCACAACCAGTGCCACCTGAACATCAGAAAACTCTTTTACTGTGAGGGTAGCCAAGCACTGGAAAAAGTGGCCCAGAGATGTTGTGGAATTTCCATCCCTGGAGTTATTCAAAAGCTGTCTGGATGTGGTCTTTGGCAACCTGCTCTAGGTGCTTGAGCAGGGGGGTTGGACCAGATGACCTCCAGAGGTCCCTTCAAACCTCAACCACTCTGTGATTCTACGAGTTCTGTAAGTAATTATGGCTAGCATACCTCATTTGACTCCTGTGTTAACCGATATGCAGCATTTGGAGTTGTTAAGATACATGGTATTTTAAAATCCTGTTATTACCAAATACTGACATCTGTCATAGAAGCAAATGCTTCTCTTGTTATGCAAAGATGATTTTAAATAAAATTAATACATCTCTAAGTCCTAACAAAATAGAAAACAAGTATTCATTGAATGTGGTATAAGTTCACTTATGCTTCTCCCTGGTATTCCTTCAAGACTCTAAACAGACCTCAAGTTAGACTTGGTGTGTGTGAATGCATGTCTTTTGGAGTCGGTGAAGCAACATCTAATTATTACTAAAATTTACCCTAATAATGGGGGATGAGAATGTGTTATCAATCACAAAGAAAGGGCACTTAGATGCTCCATGCATTCCCAGTGATTGTTCAATGACAGTACTTCAATGATGAGTAAGGATGAATTTATTTTATAGCAGCTGTCAGTCCATCTTTCATATCCTGGTGAGATATAAATAAAAATAGTCATCCCTTGTGGAACTTAAGGTTGGGATAGTATGCAATAATCTCTCCCACCAGGTGTGGAAACTTTTCACTGTTGCAGAGGGTAATAGCGTAGCTTAGTTAGAGCTCGTGTGCACTCTTCTTCCCATCCAGGTCTGTCATAGTCTCTACTGAGCAAGGAGCAATTTGAAATACTAAGGGACCTCTTATCTTGCTCACAGACTCTTAAATAGAAACTGGGTTGGCGAGGGGTATGACTAGGCCAGGAGCATATCCAACAACATAAAGAAAACAAGAAGGATAAAACTTGTGGTGGAAATAAAACCTTTTTTCCATTATAACTCTCAAAGTTAACAGCTGTTCTATTTACAGTACTTCCCCATGGACCATCTGCATAACATATGCTTTATCAATTGGCTCATAAAAAAGCAAAATATGGTTTAGATTTGCAGATATTACTGGGTATTCTCCGCAGTAATTCATGATTTTAAGCATTACTGCATGTTAGTTTCTGCTCTGCAGAGCTTCATGTTATTATGACAGATTATGCGTTTGAGTGTGTACATGTTTATGGATGCTTTGGAGCTATGTGAGTTTATCTGCCAGTTAAGAGCTTAGCTCTGGATATCCCTTACTCACACTCACTTGCACCCATGAGCAGAAACTGTAATAAAAACAGACAACCGACAAAATGAGAACAACAAGTAAGAATAATGAAAGACATTTCAATAAATAATGAAACCGGCTGATACCAGTTCATGACATGATCCTCGGGGTGCAGGATTTGGTGCTGATCATTGTTTGAGAGCACCATTAAATAGGTATTGCATTTTCAGTTTTACTTCTTTGCATAACAATCTTATTTTGGTTTAACAGTAAAATGAATATCCAAAGGAGCTGCTCACTTACAGACTCACTGAATCCACAATTCTGTTTAAGAATGTGCATCTTTACAAACAACTAGAGGAAAAAGAGCCAAACGTTTAGCTAATTCATTAGGTAATTCTTTGTTGAGTTACAAACAAAACTGCAGGAATGTGTGGGGACGTATGCAGAGCCTGTGTCAGCATCCTGACTGCACCTCATAATGCACCACTGTCTCATCTTTGCTTCCCACTGCAGTCTCCAGGACACCCATCCTTGTCTCCACACCTCTTCATAATGCTAATAGAGTCTGGCTTTCAGGAATGCCGTTACATTACGGTAAGGAGTAATGACTAATTCATTACATTTACTCTGTGTTATATTAGATATTTAGTTAAAGTGGTTTTCTGTTTCCAAGCTGCCAAGGGCGCAGGCAAGGCTGCATTCTTCAGAGACAAACGTATGGCATTAAGGATTTTAAATATTCACTTTTCTGGGAGGGGCAGAGAAGATATATTGTTGATGTGTCTTGTGCCAGAGGCTTTACCTGCTGCAAAAATCTATGTCATGTTGGAGTTCTGCCACTTAAAGAAGATAGTGGCAAGAACATTATTGCAATGTGACAGGCCTTTCTTATGATGAACACATGGGATGAAATGAAGCGACAGCTGCATGAGGCTTGGGCTGGTTCATGAAGTGACTAAACTGTCTGCTCTTGCCATAGTTTAAGGGGTTTTTTTATTCTGTAATTTTACCTAGGAGTTCATTAGACTAATTAGAAAAGAACTATATAGTCATAATGAAACGAAAGGCATAGAGGCTTCAACTGGGCTACTGGGGAGGAACAAAACATTTTGCAAACAGAAAAAAAAGTTAAGTGAATGGGTGGCAAAGGAGAAGTACCATTACTCCAGGCCACACAAGGCCAACTCCTCAGCCTTGCAGCTTGAAGCTGTCACTCTAATGACTGATCGTTTGATGCTCAAAGTTTTTAGCCACACAGGTTCATCTGTGGAAATGGAGAAATTCGCAGAGACTGAGTATTGCTTAGACTGGACTTAAACAGACTAGGAAGAGAAAGTTACATTACTTTCTCTGATTAAAGCATTAAAATGGCCTAGGAAGGAAAACATGGAATTCTGAACTTTGGGATCTTATATTCACTCATATGAATTTCAGATCTTTTTAATACGCAAGTGAATTCTAATTAGAGTTGACTACATAAGCAAGGTCAATTTCTTAACTAAACAGCAAAACTAAGGTTAGACTATTTAGAGTACTTTGCTCTTTAATACTTTGTTCTTCTCTAGGAATTTTAAAATTCACATTTCCTGTCACCTTTTGACATTTTTTCTTAGTAATTAGTTGTGTAGAAGAAAAATGGAACTCCCCTCCCCTTCCCCCTGTAATTGCTGTCTTAAAATAAGTGTTTAGCTAAATGCTTTCTCTCGGGAGTTAAGATATTCCTCTCTCAGAAAAGTTTGCTCTGATTTACCACACTCTTGTGGCAAGGCTGAATTTTCATCTCTAGGTTTGTACTTGCTCTTGAGTGCACAAGATCCGTTCTTGTCGCAAAGACTTGTGCTGAGCCAGATTTATGCCCAAGCCATGCCTGGTAGGTGGTGCCTGGCCACCTCAGAGTCAGCCACAGCAGGTCTGCTCTCCCCACAGTGCTTGTCACAACAGCAATCCTGGTGTTAGTCTTGTTGCTGTATTATTGTTATCCTGTAGGCTTCTGTCTCCTGGCTACCCCAGTTCACATCTAGGGCTCTTCCTCTTGTTGAATTTAATCCTTACAAACATGTCCACATCCAATGCATGTACGCCCTTACATTCTGCGCTTCTCATCTCTGAAATGTATTTAATAGACATTGAAACACTAACTTGGATGTTGATTGGATGGGTTTGGTAAACTGGCTGAAAAATTGCAAGTGCAGGGAACTGGCATAATGCACTTCTGTCTTTTCTGTGTGAATTAATCTAATCCCTCCTTTTTTATTAAAAAAATATCTCTGCTATTTACTTTGTAAAATGTTGTGTTGAGTAAAGCTATTTAAGTTTTGGTGGGTTTTTCCCTCCCAACCGATCCCAGCTCCTTGAGAACACTGTGAGAAAACCCCTCTAAGCTCTTTTCAAGGCAGAACAGGGGAAGTTCATTAAAGTAAAATGCTCTCTTCAAATATCTAGCCCCTCAGACCCTGCAAACAGTGTCTTTTTGGCAGCATCCCAATTCAAACTGCCATTACCAAATATAATGACTATATTAAATAACTAGCGCGAAAAACGCCTAAAAAAAGAAAAGCGTCAGTATGGAAATTGCTTGAACAAAGAGAAACTTTTGCTTCCAGTCCTGCTAATGTGTTACTCAAGTCTCCTCTGCCTCCTGACACAGCTCTCTGCACAGCTGTTTTGGTGGTTGTTGTTGCAGTACTTTTTTACATGGGTTTAATTGTACTTCTTTGGAATTCCTGAGAAACCCTGGGTGGAGGGACAGGCAGGAGTGTGCTAGAGAGCTGGAGGGACGTCTGCCACGTGGCTGGGGTCACACGAGGCTTTGCAAGACATAGTCACACTTGATCCTCATATCAGGGCCACTTTTTCCGCTGACTGGTGTTTGAGGAGTAAACTCTTCTGCTCTAAGGAAAGGCTGCGGAATGGGTCTCCCGGTGTTCTGATTAAGCTTTACTATAAAGGAAGCGCAACACTTCCTCCCCATCTGACTGCTGGGATCAAATCCAAAGAAAATAAAACACAGATATATTTTTATGAAAAGATTTGCTCCTACAAGCAGATAGGAAACTGTCTGCTGTATGTTCCTGCTGCTATTCAAGGCGGTCACCTGAACTGTTGCCTCCAGAGTCTGTGCAGATGAGGGAGACTCTACCTCTTGTTCCAGAGAAATGTCATAACCTTTCTTCCATGTCATCAGATCAGCTGTCTTACTTGAATCAGCTCTAGTCTCCTCTGTGCCATTTCAGAGCTATGCTGGAATTTCATTTGCCCCCTTAACTCTTCTGCCTCATACTGTAGCTCCATAGTCCTTTTTTTTTTCAGTGGTGAATCTGGTTTCAAAGGCCTTTGCTGCCACACAGCAGTTCATGGCCCCATCAGCTGTGCTGGCAAAACTTTGTTGTCATCCTGAAAGCCAGGCTGGTGAAAAATTACCCTTTAAAATGGAAAAAACCCCTCTGTTTGTGGAAGAGGTCTTTTAAGCTATCTTTGCCATTAAGGAAAGTCTACACGGATTCAATATCCTCAGTATTTCTTCATGGTGTTCAGAGAACTGGCTCATAGTCTGAATATTGTCTGGTACTATCTTAAGATTCAGCTTTCTTTCACCCTAGAGCTTTGCAGAAATGTGAACACTGTGATTTCTTGATACCATTTATCATAGCTATTCATGTATCTTCTAATAATATTAAGTCTCTAAGGTATTATTTTCACAGCAGCTTACAAATATTAATATCCTCTTCAGCAGAGGCTAAGGCAGACCGTGCCTTATTCATGGTGTCATTGTCCAAGTTTAAGCCACTCACCTTCCTGCCTTCCTTCAATCAGCACAGACATCTCTTTAAAGCATGAAATTCCTCATTGTATAGTCATTTTTTTGAGACTTGTCAGAGGAACATCTCTGCAACAGTGCCTGCTTCTCTCCACTGGCTGTTAGAGATGCCGAGTACAAAAATGCTTTAACATTTACATGTTAAATAGACATTTAGCTTTTAGATACCTAAAAGTAGTTAAAATGGTAGTTACTTTAAGAATCTATCTCAATGGTATACAAATCATGTTTGGCAGAGGCAAGGACTGAGTCTGTATCTCCCAAGACATGCCTTGTAATTCATGGGAAGCTCTCTTTTCTGGGTCTGTAATTGTCCCCAGGGAAGAGCAGCATGAAGGGATTTTGCATTTAGTGTGAATCCAGCTGAGATGCGCTTTCAGTAAATTGATTTGAAGTGGCCTGTTGCCACACCAGTTTTGACAGGAAAACCTCAAGAAATGGAGCGTATGCTACTTCCCTGGGTAACAGGAGCTGTATGTCTCTGCATTTGCAAACGCTTTTCCTCATTTGAGCAGGCCTGGGTCCTGTGTGTAGCCATCGTTCTTGTTTTTGCCTGATTAAAAAGCTGTCTGATATTTAGTATTTTCTCCCTGTGAAGGCATTTATACAAGCCAAGTTGTCCTTCGCTACACTGAACAAGTGAGCTCCTTGAGTCTCTTGCTGAGGCAGCTTCTTTACTTCTCCATCTTATTTTTTCAGTTGTCAGCTTGAGTGATTTTCCATACCTTTTTAAAAAATGTAAATATCAGAAATTCATCCACTGTCTTCAAATTGGATTCTGCGTTCTTGGAAATTATGTCAAAATCATCATTGTACTCTATTCACTTTTTCCATGGTTATACAAATACTGTGTTTGCCGTCTTTGCCATGACATGCTGCTGGAAGCTCCCGTTGAATTGTTCAGCCAGTGACTTTCAGAGTCACTGACCTTTCTCAAGTTGCTGCTTCCCAGAGTACAGCCCCCTCCCTTCACTTCCCCCTCCCCATTTTTTGGGTATGTTCTGCAAAGCATCTCCATAGATTTTATGCTTCTAATTATGTGTGGGAATATTTTGACTGAATGGGAACTTACTTATCACCATTTAACAATGTTGCTAATCCTTTTTATCTCATTTTATCAGCAATAATTTTATGTTGACTTTTAGGACTCTGCTGAAAACATTGATTTATGCTGAGAACTGTACCAGTCACTGGGCTGTCCTGATCCAGCCCTGTGAAGAGACCCTTTTATAATGGAAACACCCTGGCATCTGGTCCTTTTTGAGGTAGCTTTTAGTAATTTTGCAACCAGTCTACTAAATGCTTTTGATACTGTATCATGGTAGTTTTGTAATCACAATCCTATGAAGTGGTACTCGACATGTCTTACCATCCAAATATATCTACTTAGTTGCCTTTGCTAAAGCAATAGGGGTTTATTTAACAATTTTTCATAAAAACATGTTAACTTCCATTATTTATACTGCTGTGATTTAGTTTTCCAGTAGCTGAACATAACTGTCATAAACATCCACTTTGAGTTTTGTACAACCTCTATTTCCTCCATTCTACGCTTGACCTCTTAGATGTTGGTACCAATGAGCATTTTTTTCAACCTCTCCAAATTATCCCAACATTCAGAGACTTATTTAAAATAAACATCAGCTTAACACTTTAGTATGTATTTTTAATTTAGCTTGGAGTAGGAAGCTTGGAATCTGCTCAGCCAGTTCTTTTAGGACTCTTAGGTGGAAGCTTAAGTAGGCTGGTGTTTAAAAAAAATGTATATTTTTGCAAGTGTTCCTTAAGACATACCGCTCAACATTGTCTGTAGTTTCCATTGAATTTGGAAGCTGTATTGCAATCAGTGTTAAAAAATGTTCTGGCTTAAAGCAAAGCGTGGCACAAGAGCTCTTCCTCCTGCTCGGAGCAGCGGAGTGAAGAGGGAGGGATGCTCATCTGGTTTCTGGCCCATGTTGCAAGGCGAGGACTTGAAGTCCTTGGAATTGCCCTGGTTGTGTCAGAAGGAGACATCTTCCAGCACGGGCAGCCTGCGACAGTGGCTTTGCAAAGCTGGTGTAAGAAGCACATGATGGTTATATTATAGGCAGTGGGAGCTGCTTCACATTTGGACACCACAAGGTGTCCACAGGGCCACAGAGACAATACGGAGGGACTTTGCCCAGTATTATTGCCTGGATTTTTGAGATACCCCCGCAGCAGAAGCATTTAATGTATCTCTGAGTGTTACACCGAGAGATTTTAAAAAACTCTTCTGCAAAGCATCAGAGATGGAAACTGTAATGAGCTTTTCAGTCTAACCTTAACACACTTGATCTCTTTTTTTTAGCTGTGGTGTCTGTCGAGTGACATTGCTCTGAAATTTAATTACTGCTTATAACGAATTCATTTACTTTCACACACTGCTCTCTGGGACAAAGGAAAAAAAAAAAACCCAACCCAAACCCCAAAACTTCCTGGTAAAAACACAGAGTTAAAATGAATTTCATTTAATTTGTTCTTTCA
The DNA here is from genome assembly GCA_013398295.1 of Chionis minor. NCBI lineage: Eukaryota > Metazoa > Chordata > Aves > Charadriiformes > Chionidae > Chionis > Chionis minor. The sequence continues at coordinate 217,191 of VZSF01003776.1, forward strand.
ATAATTTGGTTTTTTTCCCTTCTCTAAGGGATGGTCTTTCAAGCATGGATGCTGAAATCATTTGACAGTTACTTCCTCCTGGCAAGAGAATATGAAAGGTGCTGGGAGCCTGGTTTCTAAGCTATCCTCTGGCACTTAGAAAATTAGATTTGGATGCCATAACCAAATCCTCTCTCACTGTGAAGAGTAAGACTTTATTGGCTTATGGGAAAGGTAGGAATTGGGCAGGATGTTAGCCCCTCCCCCCCCCCCCTTCNCGCCCCCCCATTCTGCCAGTAAAGGAAGGAAAAAGAAGAATCTTGTGCTTGAGAACTGTGCTGGTTGATGCTTATGGCTTTGATCTTAGGAAGGAACTTTAGGGGGACTCTTTAATCATAAAGTTTGGGAAGGAATGGGAAATATTTGTCAGAGAAAAGCACCACAAAATTAAAGGTGGGAGACTAGACCCAAACACACCACTCCAGAAAAGTCCATATCCTTCTCCCCCTGTTTCTTGCCTTCTGATTCCTTACACCCTCCATCTCTCTGTTGTTAGAAAGTATTTCTAGAAACACAGTTTTAAATTCAGGGAAACTTTTAATCTGATTAGTCTAACTTTTTCCTCAACTTTTGCTTTATGACTTTTGTTTTTGACTTGATTTATTGTCTTTTCCTTGTATTTCCACATTGTTCTGTTTGAATGTATCCTGCGCACAATGTGATACGTTGCATCTACTGGTTAACTTCAGAATTGATATCTAATTTACTGGCCCTTTTCTAAGGCTTCCTGTCATAACATTTTATGCTTTAAGAATAGATATATAATTTGCTTTTCAGCTAGTGAGATCTGTTTATTGAGAGGAACGTGCTAATGTGGAAGGACACTTAAGAGCTGTGCTGATTCTCATTAGTGATAAGAAATTTGTGTCAAGGCTTTAGACAAAATGTCTGATTGTCAGAAGGGCTCTTTTATCTTAATTTTTAGCTGTAGCTTTGAATCTTAACAAATATAATTTCCATTTTGCCACACCAAAATCAGAGAATGAATACTCTCCCATGCATGAATATATCTGAGGCGATTATGACGCTAACCTTCAGACAGCCTGACAGCTAGAAAGTAATGTTGGACGCCTCTGCACTACTTGCAACATTCAGCAGAAGTCATAGGAGTCATTCTTAGAGGTGAGATGGTCAAGTACGTTCTGGATCACAGCTTGTATAAATTCCCTTCTCTAACCTGCTTTGGCAGAAAAAAGTCTTGGTGTACTCCAGAATCTAGCTCTAACAAATGGCTTACAGTCATCAGCAAAGCTACAGCTTGGTTCCCTCTCATTTTACTTGCTATAGCTGTAGGAAAAAATAACTGAATATAGATATTTTAAAATATGTTAAAGTATAATTTAATACAGGTAAGCAGGAAGAAAAAAACCTAAATTTCATTGCTGGCAATGGGAGATCTATGCTATTTAAACCTCATCACAGCCTGTGCTAACTGCTTGTGGTGATAAAACTAGGCACTATTGGAAGGTACAGAAACATTTCCTACTACTCTGGCATGATTTCAAAGTCCATATTTTCCAGCAGATTAGATACAGGAGGTTGATTCTAAGCAATGTCCTAATTGCTTTTTGATAGCTAACAAAAATGCAACTTAGGAGCTGGCATGAGGTGCCACGTCAGATTTTAGGATCTCTAGATCTGTCTTGTGTGAAAATCCAGGCATTCATGAATAATTTAGCCAACACAGTCAAAACAACATGTTTCTTTAATAGGTTTTCTATGTCAGCAAAAAGACCACTGTGATCAACTCATCTGATCCATCTAGCTTATGCCATAAACATTTCCATCAGCAATTCTGTGTTTGAAGAATTCATATTTTTTTCTATTGGTGAGTAATTGCCCGAAGACCCTACTGAAGGCTGGCTAACATTTCATGAGATGCTTGTTGCCCAGTCGAAGAAGGCTGAGTCCATGCATGTCCCCTGCGTGCAGTAAGAACCACCATAGAGCTGTCTCACTGCTCCATGTGGTTGAATGTCATTACCAGAGCAGCATGTCTTCTCTTTGGGTTTGGCATTTTGTGAAAGCTTTGAGCTGTGGTGGGCTGTTCTGAATTGTCATATGAGTCTGTCCAGTCTTCCCTGTGAAAACCTCGGCAAGGGTCACCACACATCAACTTCAGTGAGAAGAAAGGCTGCCATTGAATGGCGCCTAGAGCCAGATCATTGACATGAGGGTGAATGGGGGTGTGAGGACTGTAGGAGAAGTGGAATTGAAAAATGAAAGTCAAACAGTGAGATCTTTAAACTGTACAACATGTTAATTGTCACTATTTATCACTGTCAAATGACCATGGACCTTTTAGAAGTTTAGAACTGAAAATCTTGATGTATTCTTTATAGGAACAAAAGCTCCTGAATTATGCAGCAGCCTAAAATGTTCCTGCTACAGGTGACTCTGCTTCTCTATGCATTATTTAAAGAGTCCTATGATATCAGTGTGCTGCCATGTAACTGCAATTTATACCACCCTTTCTCACTGGCGTTTTTTTACAAATCCCTAATTCTAATTGCAATCATTAGAAACAGTCGTACTAACAGACTCATCTTCATCTAGCCTTATGGCTGTCTCCAGCAGTATTTTAAATATATAGTAGAACTGATGATGACTCCTTTCTAATTTTGGAGAATGAAAGCTCAATCGTATTTGCATTTCTGGTCTGTGAACAGACATTTCAATACCATCTAAGCTCTGTGCTAGGGGATTGTCTGGAAGATGTGGAGCAGCATCAAAACAGCAAGTTAAGATGCTCAAGTGCTCTGTGAATAGGAAGGAAGTGGTGGAAGCAGCTCTTGCAAGTGTTTAAACTGTCTGCCCAAGACAGAGCCCTATACCCTTACTCAGGATGGCATTTTAATGTTAATGTGATGCAAATGCGCAAAAACCCCTTGAGTTCTGGCTTCTCTTCAGGCTTCAACCAGAAAATCACTGACCAGAAACCACACATCTCATACGACTTCAGCAACTTCTACATGTCTGGAAGATGTGTATTTCTTTTATTGTTGTCGTAGTGTTTCTTAAATAAAGTGTCATGAACATTTAAAAATATTAAGGGATTCCCTCTAAGGTTCATTTTCCATTATTCATGTGTTTCTAAAAGATTTTTTTTCAAATTATCACTATAAAAACTCTCTTCTGTATTTCAAAATGCAATGGACAAATCAGAGCTCTAAAATAGAATTTGCTTTCCAGGCTTAAAATTGAAAAGCATTACTCTGTGCTCATAAAGTGAATGAGATGCACAGCATTTATTTTAAAAGAGGATTAAAATCCAATAATCTCATTGGGAAATATTATGGTGTCAAAACAGAGTTGATGAGAGAACCATTTTATTATCATACCACTTGTTGTGAGGATGAACAGGAATTTCCAAATTAAAAGAGCCAAGTGTGTGTGAGTAAAATCCCTTCAGCCTGAACCTTTTCATAACACTGATGTTAATTTCTCTCCTCTCCCAAATCTCATTTTTTAATGCACTTTTCAATTCTGAAAGTTGGGAAAAGAATATGATTGGCTGTTTCTATATGGATTGCAAAGGCTGCCACATCCTGCCTACAGGGAAGAACTGATGGATAAGAGTTAGAACTGAAAATTGAGTCAGAATAGGGAATTTTTTCATTTTTCAGCTGCTCAACTACATGCAACAGTACTTCTTGATCATATTTACTACCAGGACTCAAAGCTACTCTAAGTGTACTCTGCAATATACTCTTGTATATTAACCTGTGTGGGACTCTGAAAGTCATAGAATCATAGAATTGTTGGAGTTGAAAGGGACCTTAAAGATCATCTACCCCATACAACTTGGCCCTGAACAATTCCAGGGATGGGGCATCCATAGCTTCTCCAGGCAACCTGTTCCACTGTCTCACCACCCTCATCATAAAGATCTTCTTCACAGAATCACAGAATCAACAGGGTTGGAAGAGACCTCTGGAGATCATCTACTTCAACCCCCCTGCCAGACCAGGTTCACCTGAAGCAGGTTGCACAGGATGGTGTTCAGGCAGGTTTTGAATATCTCCAGAGTCAGAGACTTCACCACTTCTTCTATCAGGACTTATTCCTGATATCTAATCTAATGTCCCCTCTTTCAGTTTAAAACAATTACCCCTCATCCTATCACTACACTCACTGATAAAGAGTCCCTCCCCAGCTTTCCTGAAGCCCCCCATTAGGTACTGGAAGGCTGCTAAAAGACTCCCTGGAGCCTTCTATTCTCTGAGTGAACAACCCCAACTCTCTCAGCCTGTCCTCATAGCAGAGGTGATCCAGTGGTCTGATCATCTTCATGACCCTCCTCTGGCCCCACTCCAACGGTCCATGTCCTTATGTTGGGGGCCTCAGAGCTGGATGCAGTACTCCAGGTGGGGTCTCACCAGAGTGGAGTAGAGGGGCAGTATCACCTCGCTTGACCTACTGGCCACCCTGCTTTTGTTGCAGCCCAGGATGCAGTTGGCCTTCTGGGCTGTGAGCACTCAATACCAGCTCATGTCGATCCTCTCATCAGCCAACACCCCCGAGTTCTTCTCCTCAGCGCTGCTCTCAATCCGTTCTCCACCCAGGCCCCTCCGTTTGGGAATTTCTAACTATGAAAAAACCAAGGGTTAACAAGTACTGAATATGGTCTTGCTCCCTCAGGTTGAACACAAAGAAACTTTAGTGATTAAATCTGGAAAATTAATGGCCTGAGAGTGCTGAGGAGCTACTTAATGCTCCTACCTTATCAAATGCCTGCGGAGATCAGGACAAGTAAAATGTGTTTTGCCCTTTAGGAAAAATTAAAAATAATGTCAGTTATGACAGTAATACTGGAAGAAAAAATGAAGGTGCCATATGGTGTTATGGCACAGATAAGCACTGCAAGGATGATCACTCACTGAAATGAACAGAAATTTGCTGCTGAGACATTACTGCATTCCTTAGTATTGCAGTAGTGCCTGGGAGCTTTACTCATGGACCAGGACCCCAGTCAGGAGCAAAATGCCATGCAGAGCAGAAAAATGAAGAGATCCCAACATCAGTGGGGAACATGGGAGGCCTCAACCACCTAAACATACTTGAGCCAAATCCTATGCTTTTGTATAAAGGAGCCTGGTTTTGTCTGTTAAGAGAACCCTTTAGGACTAATGCTGTTACATCTGCAGCATCCCTTTGGATTCATCCTTAAAAGATGACTCTTGCCAAGGACACACAATCCTCAGACATCTTCAGCATCAATGTAACTAAGCGGTGGAGCTGCCCCTAATAAAAGTTGTTCTAGTCCTCCGGGCGTTTGCAACCTTTGTCTAATATTCAGGCTAAATTTATTAATGACTAGTGTCTATCCATTTGTTATGCAGCGGTGTCTTTTTGTTTAAATAGCTCTTAGCCTCTGCTAAGTTTATAGAAACTTAGAGTGATGAATTTATAGAAAGCAGTCAGAATCGCCACAACCTTTATTCTCTTCGGCTAAACAAGCCAGCATCTTTTAATCTCATTTCAGAAGATAGATTCTTCATTTCCTTCATTATTGTAGTCCTATTGCAGACTGAATTAATCTTCCTTGCATCTGCAGTCCCCCATCCGGGACTGCATATTGTATTCCAGATGGCCTCATCATGGCCTTGCTTTCTAAAAATGCCTCACAAGGGACATCTGAAACCAAATGACTTTTACAGCTATGATTGACTAATCAAGCCAGAATTTTCTTCTTTTCTGGCACCTCCAGTGGGCCATCCCTAATTTATAACAGATTTTTTTTTTTTTTCATTAGTTTGAGGGCATAGCTTTGTCCTGCCTGTGGGTGTGTACATATCTGAGCAAACTGTTGAAGCACAGCGTCCTTGCTGCTCACGCAGTCGGACAAGTAGCACACCCAGTCACTCCAAGAGACCGATTCATGCCGTATCTGATGCTGGAAGTGCCCATCTTTCCCTGTTGGCTCTAGAGGGAACATGGGAATTTCACGTTTCTAAACTGAGTTACTTGGTTAGGTGGGCTGAGTCTGGCAAAAGACGTGCAGCACACACCTTGTAGTGTGCACTGCAAAATTTCATCTTGCTCCTATGACCCAGGGGCATCCATTCTCTCTTGTGCTTCCCAGTTCCCACCATGGCAGCACAATTACTGGAACTGATGCAGGACAAGTGATCACTGATTGTAGAAAGGCCTTATATTGGCTGTCTCTGACCATAAAATTGCATCCTTGGTTCCCTAGAATGTCGATGGTTCATCTGCCTTTTCCCTTAGCATCATTATATCCTGCTTCCACGTGGTGATTTTCTATTTCGTATCTTCATGGAGTTATTCTTCATGAGTTATTCTTTTTGCTTTGTTCCACATGAATATCTGCTTCACTTCTTTTTGGTCCATTCTGAACACTAATTTCTCTGCCCTCCTTTTAGGTGACTTCATTTTTCTTGTCCTACTATTTACACAGACAAAGTTCCTTTTGCTTCCAAAGTTCCAAAGTTTTACTTTCCCTTGTAAAGTCTAACTCACATGGAGTTTTGGCAATTTTAGCTTTATTTCTGAGCTTTATGACAGTGTCTCTTTCCAAGCCTTTCAGATGCTCTGTTTATTCAAAATATTACCTGGCAGGGGTCCCTTATTCACTTAATCTCAGAACTGTTCTATTCATTTTTCCCCTCTAATGTGCAGCGCATAATCCTGTATCTTTGATTTCTAGAGCTTTCAGGCCTTTTCCACATTCCACATTCTTGAATTCTTTAGTCCAGTTAAAGAATCCTCTTAGTTCCTCTGAATTCTGTCAGTCCAGATAAATACTCCTCTTAATTTCTCTGAATTCTGATGTAAAATCCAAAGTCAGGGCTGCACATACAAATCTGATGTTACTGTGTCTCTAAGGCACGTCTCAAAAGAGTGTTTTTCTAAACATTACTTTAATTCTTTCATGACAACCATTTGAGTGTTTCTGCAAGTTAGTACTAGTTGAGCTTCTCAAACTGCCTTTCCTTAGTGTGGATCATAACCCGTTTATAACTGTGTGGATGTTTTCCGTGCACTGATCTCATGGTGCCATTGTAGTGACTGAGCAATCTCCTTTAACTGCACTCCATGCTCTGCGGAAAGCATCTTCAATAGATAATTCTGATAAAAATTAGTAACAAATAAGGAAGAAAAGAAATAAACTTGTGCTCTGTTACACTTCTAACTGTGGCTGTAGCTGTTCCCATGACAATCGGTGAATTAGTTTCAACCTAACCAGTACTCCACATTTCTGTTTACCGGATTTTAGTTACTTTTTCTATTTTATTGGGGGAATTACAGAAAAAAAATTACTTATATCATGAGAGCTGTTCTTCCAGGCAATCTACATCAGTATGAGATGAACAATTTCTCAGCTCTTTCTTTAAGTTTATAAATATAGCTCAGAGTTATATCTCTTGGCTTTGTGGGGAGGGAATGAAATGAAAAATAGGTATTTTTTACCCAGATCTCAGTCATATAACTGGCTGGCTTTCAGCTAAATTAAAATAATTACACTGAAACTATGAGGTATGTAACAGCAAAAGAACTTAGAAAATTCAGGGATTCATTTGTTTACAGTGATACCCACAGCAAATAACTATTCCAGCTCTACTTTTTCTTACCATTTCTTACCCGATTAGGCCCATTCCTTAAGCATTTGTGTCTGTCCTAATACACCAGAGAGTGTGCAGAGGATCTTTAAAACTCAAGACTCGAGCTAAAAATCCTCCTGTACGGGTAAGGCCTGGAGCAGACTGACATTTCCTGGTGACATACAGTACGTGCTGACCACTGGGTTTCAAGCGCTCATTTAAAATAAACCATGGGTTATTGACTTTGGTTGACAGCTTATTTGGTTGACAGTTGAATTACCCTGTGCGCTCACTTGCATGCTCTTTCTCTCTCTCCTTCTCTTCTCCCTCCTTCCCCTCCTCCTCTCCACTGACATTAAAGCTAGCACGTTGGAGATCCATATTTGATCACCCAGACAAACTTCAGTGAGATGTGTTTGATTTCTTTCACAGTTTATATCTTGGGATGTTTGGCTAAAGGTAGTTTTTAGCTCCTTGAACAATGTTAAAGCCGGACTGGGATTTCAACTATCATTGTAGGAACTAATTAATAGGTCATAAACCTGTCACTGGAAGCAAATGTTTACCCTTAATTTTGAAAAGAAGGTAAATTTGGAGATCTTTTCATCCTCGTAGGAGGAAAAAAAAAATCTGCTACAACACCAGTTCTATGTACCTTTTAATTAGGTTATTTAATCAAGATGCTTTTGATCTGAACATTATTGTTCTGTATTGCATTCCGGAGGGACTGATAAGTGTGAGATTCAACTTCCCATGGATAACCAGCAGCACTTGTCTGCAAAGCAGGATGATCTCTTAAACTACCTGGAAAAGTCTCTGAAGAGATGCCTCGGAACATGGGGTTTAATCTAGACTGTGTATTTCAGCTCCATTTCAGTTCTTTAACTGTTTGCTCACTGGAAAAGAAAATAAAACTTTACTGCTATTCGGAAGGGCTTTTATGCAGGCATCTGTGCATTTCAAGCACATAGGAATTTATGTAGAATACAAGCTGGTGATTTAAATAGGGTTGTGGGAATAGTACTGGGAAAAGCTGAACAAATAAAATGGAACTAGTTCATTCATCATTTTAATAGCATTTAGCTTGCCTCATAAAGAAAGTGGCAGCTTTTATTGCTCATACAAGGACTTATGCCACTATTAAAGAACGTTGCTTCAGCTACTCCTGCTCTAAACTGCAGAGTGTGACAAACCCCAGTGGACTGAATTCTATTTACTACTTAGCACCTAAACGCTAACTAATAAAGCAAGGTGGAAGGGCAGTGTTTGGACACAGCAAATGCAATATTTAAAACCTGCTGGTAGGGAGAAGAGTAATACCTTAAGCAAGAACATTTGGCTTGGCATGTTGAGCTGTTGGATGTTTCCAGATTCAAATCTGTTGACTTCACATTGCATTAAAACGGCAAGATGCAATAGCGTTAAAACTTCATCGAAACATGACTTCTGCTCTAAAAACCTTAGGTGATGTGATTCTCAGTCACTGTGGAAAAATCTTGCTCTAGAATATAGTATCTCTAGTATATAGATCTGTATCTATGAACTTCTAATCCTTCCTGTGCCACTGATTTCCATCCAATCTCTGCAATTGAAGTTTTAAAGTCTAGCAGCACTGACAGACCATTTAGAGTCCCACAGATTCCAGAATTATGCTGCAAAAATGAATGATGAGGGAGAGAGGTGAAATCCCTTTTTTTGGCCCAAAATGTCATTTCAGAAGTGTTCCCTCCAGAGAACTGCAGTGTAGATAGCTCCTGCATGCTTCTGCTTTGTGAAATGGGATCCCTGGGCTGCTGATGTATTCTGTGGTCTATTTTTGCTCTGAATCACTGCTGTACCTCACGGGAACTGTTTTTCATTCAGGGCAGATGGTGCAGAGAAGTTGGCGAGGCAAGGACCCAAATGACAAATCCCTGAGACACTTTGGTGCCATTTCTGACACAGAGTGTTCAGTTGAGTTTGCAGCCACAAACTGAACACCTTTCAATTACTTCTTTTTAAATGAAAAGCTGAAGTTTAAATCTTAAAAATCTGACACCGTCTGAAAAAAAAACCAACAACCCAACATCATCATTTTGGAGATCAAACATCAGAATGGGTCATTTTCCACTGAAAAAGACTTAAAACAAATTTTTTTATACCAGTCTTATAGAAGGCCTTATAGGCTTTTATTCTCTGTTTCTACTGAGCTGAAGTTATCCACTTCTGCAGAGGGCGTTGTGGGTGTCTGTCTGTCCTGGGCATTTTTAAGTCATATCCAAACTCTGATCAATCTTTACTTATACTTTTACTTGCGTGCTGCCCCATCCGGAATAGCTGAGGATAGCTCCTAACTGACTGCTGAGCCTCTCGGTATAAATGGGGTAGCAGTTTGCTGACGGGCTAGATAGAAAAGGATGGAGCAGGAAAAGCTATAAGAGGTGGATAAAAATATTCTGGTAAGGTATCTAACCAGGAAGGAATGAAATGCGAGCTGTTCCTCTGTCAGATTTATTTTGTTTTCACGGTTTACCTTTCTGGACTATAGGTTGCATCAGCTTACGTTTTCCCAACTAAATATTTTACTGAGACCAGTAAAAGGTCTAAATAACACAAGAACTGTCAGGCCAGGGGTGTGTGTGGCCTACTGTTTGAGAGCAGAGGTGCCCAGGGCACTGTACAAGAACAGAGCAAGCCCAGAGTCATAATTTTCCAGAATACCCTCCCAGCCTCTGGTTACTTGCAGTTTCAGGTCTTCCTTACTTACAGGTGATACTGCACCAAAGTAGTATCTTTTTAGCACTTTCTTATTCCAGATGTGATTTTAGCATCCATAATATTCTGTGGCAAGAAGATCTTAATCTAGGTGATGTATGGAAATGCCCATGGATCTGTCACTTGTTACTGCTATTTGATGCCCTCTGGTTCTTTTATTGGCTGGGATGAGAAATCATTCCTGTTTACTTTTTCCTTGCTGCCCATGGCTTTTCAGATGTCCTTCCTGGGATCCCTCTCTCTCTGCCATTTCTTCCACAAGCTGAAGAGTCCTTTTTATGAATTTGTTCTTTGCATGGAATGCACTCTAAAGTTTTCTCTTCCTGGTGCTCTTTGCTGTATTTTTTCTGTTTCTCCTATATCTGTTTTGAAATGGAAATCCTTTACTACACGCCCTAGTCAGCTTATGGATGCACCATTGACTTTTACTATGGCATAATGATGTTTCTATTCTGTTCTTTACTTCCTTGAAATACACAGAATAGTTTCAAGATAGTGTATTACTAGAGAATCTATTATAACTCAAACCCCTGATTGGTAATAGCTAGCTCTCGGGGCATGTGTGAGGTTAGAGCTGGGTTTCCGACATGCTGTCAGTCACTCTGCTCTGAAATCCTTCTGCAGATTGTCACAATCTCCTTCTACCCCCACGGCCCTGAGCAGTTCACTGCATTCAGGGAGTGCTCTCATTGCACTGGTCATCTCTAAACATGCACAGGTCACAGATCAGATCTGTCCTTTGTTTTTCCTCTTTGACAAAATGGACTACTTTTACTTACATTTAATTTCCCACCTTTTAATATCTCTTAACAATAGAAAAATGCTAATTTTGATCTAGCATTATCAGTTACACCATAACTTAAATTTAACCACTTATATCTTCTGTATCGTTTCTACATGGAACATATGTTTAAGGTACAGCAATTTATAACGATAACAACTTCAGTGTCTTTATTCTGATTGCCAGTAAGCACTACAAGGGGCATACCTTGACATCCACATCATGTATTTCTGGTGCAGGCAATTAGAAATAATGAGTATGAAGATATGAATCTGGACTTAGTCAGTCTGTTTAGACATATAACTGTCACCCCCTTCCCCCCTCTTCTTTATAATTTTGGAGTTTTATCTTTATCTTTTGGAAAGTTTTATCTTTAGCTTTTGAAGACTTGGAAAGTAAAGGCTATGACATTTCTTCTGGATCTACCAGTCGTCTGCTTGGTATCCCATTCTGACTAAGTACGTGCACTGCCAACTTGAAGGCTTCAATTTTCATGTTTTGCTTAGTGTTTGGTTGGAGAAGAAGTAGGAATAATTGGCTGTAATAATGGACTGTTCATGCCTGCAAAGTAAAATGAACACATTCATGGTCTCACTTCCTTCTGTTGTTGGTGCAGACTGCTTTATTCAAACTGATTTGCAGTGGAAGCTTATCTCTAGGTTCTGGCTGTGAGAGGAAAAGTAAATAAGCCGAAGCAATTAGAGTAATGTTCATGCAGGTGCAAAGAGCCTGCACAAAGCTCTATTTACTTCTGCCTTCAAGCCCCTTTACTCATCATTGCAGAGCTTAACTTGTACGTGAGGTTTTTGTGTGGTGTATTTCCCACATAGAGTATTTGAGTGCTTCTATTTCACTATAGAAATCCTCAGCCCTAGAGACATGGCTGGTACCAAAATAGCTCTGAGCATCTTCTCAGTCCTTGATGGAATAAGCCACTTAAGTAATGAGTGGACAAGCTGTAGAATCTCCAAGGTCATTCAAAGATTTAGAGTACTGATTAGTAGCACAGTAAAAAAAATAATAATAATGCTGATCTGTGTAATTCTACAAACAGTACATAAAGGTGGCAAATATAAAATGATGGTAATCAAAGACTTCTGAAAAATATCAGCGCTACCTCGGTAACTATCTGCACATCTAATGAAGTGTAAACCCCCATGGAAATCAATATACTACTGGGATTGCCTTTTCTGTAATTTATTATTTTGTATAATTCATTTTTCTTTGGTAATGAAAATCCTTCTGTTTGCTTGCCCTACTGCTACTTTAAAATTGAGCAGTTAAAACTGTATTGCAAGGATTTCCCAAAAAAGCTTTGTTCATGTTACTGAAATTCACAATAACTGCCTATTTCTTTCTCTTGTAGGGCATCCTAAAATACCAAAGCACAAAGTGAGTGATTTATCTATTTAGGTTTACATTAGTGGTGGCCTGAGGGGATAATTTCAGGCAGAAATTCTATAATATTTTCTGCAGCAAAGCTCTTGCTTTAAGGGCAGAAAAATCACAAGGCTGTTAAACTGATGCTTCTATTCTCTGGTAAGCTGCAAAAAAAAGAGCAATTTTAGCCCATTTATTAAGAAAAGCTATGAGTATAAGCAAATATTTGAGCAATGTGTATTTTATTTTTGGATGAAGGATACGTAAAATTGACTGAGTCATAGATTTTAGGGTTTAAAGATAATGTTAAATCAGCTACTATAATCTCTTCTATAAGTCAGCTCATTGAATTTCAATTTTGCACTAAGACCAGTAATATGTGTTGTCTGAGGAACATCTATAGTGTATGCAAATTTCGCTGTACCTCCTGTCAAAATAATTCCTTGGGTTCTGGTGTGTATTTTTTTCCTTTGGTTTCTTTATTTTTGTTTGTTAGTTGGTTGGGGGTTTTTTTCTTTTTTTTGTTGTTTTGTTGGGTTGTTTGTTTTTTTATGTTTTTTTTTTCCCCCTCAATGCATGATTGATCTCAGAAACAGAACTTAAAGGTAGCTGAAAATTTTGGGCATTTATCATCATCCCTGGTCAGTTATCAGACTTTGCCCTTGATCTGCTACCACATTGCTTATCAGTTTTATTCTGTGAAAGTCTCTGCATATCTGTTGGTGCCTTCTCCCAGGCTAACACAATAACACCATTTTTTCTCCCAGCCAGGATATTACAGGGAGTAGAGAGGAGAACACTGTTAGAAAGGGAGCTGGAGCCACCATCAAGCCAGTCTTTTTATTGACCCTTTCCCTTTGGGAATTGGAGACCAGTCTCATATCTAGTGGCAAAACTGTCCCAAGCATCTCACTGAGGTAGCTCATGCTGGGATTTTGGAAGAACTGTAGATGATGGGGTAGAAACAGGCAAGGAGGTTTTTAGTGGGGATCCACACAAGAATCTCAGGCTCCTAACCTCTTTCCCCCATTCCTCTGGAGTACAGAACTTCATCTCTCCTCACCACCATTAGTCAACAGTCCCTACCATTTCCTACAAGAACAGCCCTGATCTCTCTCCTTCCTTTACAAACTCCTGAGAGAGAAAAAGGAAGATGGAGGAGGTGAAGGATAGAGCCTACCGTGGGGGAAGAGAGGTAAAAACCAAGAAAGGGAGGAGAAAGGAAGCTGTGGAGAGTGCTGGCAAGTAAGGCTGTCTGATTCTGGTACTACAAGGAGTGGCAGAGATATTATGGCTACTTGAGAGATGTATTGAATCCTGTCTCATGCTCTATCCAGGCCATACCACAAATGTGTGCCCTCCCTGTCCCCTTCTGTTTCCTCTGCTTATTCCTCTCTCCTAATCCAGCAAACTTCAAAAATTTTCTAGGCAGCAGAACTTCAGGTTTTCTAAGTTTGCAGTCAGAAGTACTAATTTCCAGTAATTTTGATGATTCATTTTTACCAAGTCCATTTTCCTTTTCCTTCTTAATTCAGTAGTACATGTATGTAATTTTCCTGTGCAGAACATATCTGGCACCTTCTCTTTAAGTCAGTTTTAACTTCTTTGTATGTCACGCAATCATGTTTTTGTGTCTACTCTTCCAAGTCTATCCAATTCCAAACCTGCCCAAATCTATCCTATTCCAAATCTATCACCCCACAAGCCCACAAGCCCATTCTGACCTCCTTTTTCTTGGGGAAAGGCACATCATATGCCTGAAAGCCATGTGTATCTCAGATATATTTCTGTTGTAATTCTCAGTGTTCTTCACTGAATTAACCACCATTCTGTTCTGCAAGTTCACTGATTCTGCTTCTATGGGTAGAGGTGCTCAGCATTGTCTGGGTCACAGTAGGTACATGATAGCAGAATAAAATATATATGTGTGGGTATAGCTGAATGTAACCTCAGGATCCGCGTATAAGAAACACCAGCAAAAACACCTCACTGGTAGCTGGTTCTACATTCTGGCCATGAGTAATATCTGGTTCGTTCATACTTGCTTGAAGAGATACAGAAAGCATCTGCTACAAGGAGTGAAGGATGTTAACTACTGGCCTAAGTCATGGGACGTTTTGGTAGAGCTTGAGTTGGTCTGTATTCAATGGGTTCATGTATTTTCTAAGTTACATGTTCATGTTAACTCACAACAGAAATATAAGATTTACTTGCCCTTTATTTTGGCTTTTGTACAAATATATTTAAATTATCCTCTTCTTCATGGTGCAAATGCAAGGTGTTTTTTGAATTATTATAATGAAATTAATCTTGTGGACGCCTGGCTGCTTACTCTTTGAATTATTTGACTTCTACACTTGTTAAAAAATCAAAAATTATCTATTAAATACATCAGCTATTGTTGAAAAACAAATTTGAGAGTTGCGGGGTTGGCAAATGCAAGAAACTGTCCTTATCCATCTTGGATGTTTTTCATTTTTCATTATGGCAAAGCAGGTGTGAGTTTCAGCCCTAGATCTAGAAGATTGCTGCAAACATACAGCCAGTCACTTCTGAGTAACCACTATTATGCTTAAGAAAAGAATGAAGGTTTTGTATGTAACACATTTAACAGAGGCTTAAGTACAGCACTGTCTTCTTTAAAAGTACTATGTAAGTTGTAATTTTTTTTGTGAGCATGCAGCAGCTGGAGACCTCTGCTCTGGGATGGAAATCTGATGGACACGGGGGAAGGTAGAAGATGCCTGGGAGAAATAAGCCTGGAGTCCATGGAGGCGATAGGAAAACCACACATTGGAACTGGAGTGAGGCTGTAGTTCTTCGGATCCAGTTAAGCACTTTGCCATTCAACATCCACACTTTGAAATACCAAGTGCTTTGAAAACCAGCATCTCCATAAGACATATCCCTTCTCTGGAATGCATTCCATAGCCCCTACTTATAGGAAATGTACTGCTGAAGTCACACACAGGATAGCAGAAGTTTCAGACTGGATTTAAGTGAAAAAAACACTAAAACCCCCATGAAGTGCAAATTAATTGGAAAGAGTTTAATTGGGATCACCAGTTTATTGGGATATCTCCCAGGGAACTGATTTAGTCTAATGAGAATGGATGGCAGTATCTGCTGATTAAGTGGAAGAGTGTTAACATATGTTGAGCTTAATGGGGAGGGCTCTAGCAAGTTTCAGTGTGTTCAAGGTTTTTCCTAGCTCAGAAGGGCAAGGTCTGCTTTCATGTTACTATTGTCAAACGAGATTTTATTTAGGAATGAATCTCCTCCAGACTGTTTTGCATACGAACTCTTCCTTCCACCAGCAGATTCCCCAACTGTGATAAAATAAAGGAAATACATATTTTTGAAAAGTCAGTCTGTCTCCCCACAATAAATATAATTAGAGGTAGCTATATTGTACCTCAGCAAACAGAGGAAAAGCAATTTTGCTGTTGATGGACGTGGCAGACAAGACAGGATTGACAGATGCTTGTGATATTTTAACAGCTACTTTCCGAGACTTTTTACTGTGTCTGCCTCAGTTGGGTACTAAAAAAGGTTTCCTACACTGATCACTTCAGGGACTTATTATGATATTTAGCTAATGTGCTGAGGTTACAGAATTGTTGAAAGCCCAGCTAGATCATGTATGAAATTTTGCCTTCAAAGTTCCTTGAGGTGCCATGTCCAAGATACATTTCCAGTTCTTCTTTCTTGTACTGACTTTTCATATCATTTCCCCATGAAAAAAACCTGTGTTCCTCTAAAATTCTTGACATCCCAATTCAGTACAAATCAGAATTTATTTTGCAGTTATGCTCTCCTAAGTTGTGCCTTAATATCCGTTGATGTTGGCCTTTGGTTATCTTTAATTGCTTGTATGTAGTTGCTTTTAGGTTAAGAGCTTTTACTTCAAGTTTGAACTCTCCTGGTACAAATAATGTCCTGCTGAGAAGGTTTTGATTTAAGACCTCCCTCTTTTTAACTTGGCTCATGCTTAAATATTTGTACTGCTGAATTTTAGTTCTTTGCACTGTACCCAGGGATTCAGGGCAGAAAATTTTGTGTGCAATAGTAATACAAATGATTGATACAGCCTCTATCAAAGTTGCCAAACTTGCTAATCTCTATATTTGCAATGTTAATGTTTTCTATAAAATTGTCAGTTAACTTGTCTATTATGATATTAAATAATCCTGGCTGCCAGAGCCAAGCTGTGCAGAAGTCAGCTACGCAGTTATTAAACACATTAAAGTAGATGATATCAACAAAGAGCATTTTCCCTTCCTCCTGGCACCTTTCATTTGGTGCAGGTGTTTGACTGTGTTTCAGGAGTTGTAGTAGAAAAATCCGTGAAAACAGGTTGTTCTCCAGGGTCCCATTTTACTATAAAGACAGCAGTTTGTACCACCATTGTTTCTTCTTCATTTCTGTTGTCATTCCCTGTTACTTCCTTCCACTTCACAATCAATTGCACCCTACCCATGTGAGACCAGACCTCCCACTGAAGAGCTCTGGTCATGGAGAAACCATTTGTCTTTTCTCCCTACCCAACATTTCCAGCTGCCAGCCTGCTTCCGTTGAGGCTGTGAGTCACCTGAAGACTTCTTGGATTCAATCCCCCTGTCTGAACTTAAAGCTTTCTTCCCCATCAGCGGTATCCTACACCCTCCTCAGCCCACTTCAAGCATGATTTCTTTACTTTTGTACCCACACCTTCCTCTCTAGGATAATAGCTGGACCTATTCTATAACTGTGCGTCTATGGAGGCTACTTTTCTCATGCTCTGACTTCAGCTTCTTCTACACAGGTGACTCTTTACGCATTACCAGGACTAATATACAGTATATATTTCTAATGTAGGGGGAATGTGAAAATACAATGTTACTTACTCCATAAGAAATGTAACTTTATAAGGATTTACAGACTTTTTGAGCCTATACAAACAAACTATATTGTCCAAAAAACCCAACCACAAAACAGCAAAAAGCAACAACCCCCTGCCAAGAGCAACCCAGTCTACTATTTTCTGCAGTGGCTATATGGCAATAAAAGCATTTCATAGTTCAGAAGATGTGGGATGCAAATTTGTGTTTTGCATAGAAAATCATGGATCTCATCAAAAGGAAGTATCCATCCAACTACTGAGTAGTTTTCAACATGAAAAGTTGCAGCTAAGAGCTGACTTTGGTACCTATATCTGCCCCCCAGAGTTTTGCTATTGAATTCTATGGATGCAAGATTGTGCTTAAAAATACCTACACAGCATTTATCCTGTGAAACCTACATTGACGCTATTAAACCTGAGCTTGTTGCTCTTCCTCTTTAGGTGAATACTTGCTTGAAACTCACTTGGTAGTGCCACAACACAAATAGAAACTCCTAAGGAAGTAAATCCTTTAGAAGACAGTCAGGAATATTGGTGTCTCCTAATTGTGTTAGCAAATTTTGACATCACGAGCAAGAACTTCTCATCCTGCAGTATCGGAAATCTCTGCAGAATACCTTAGGGCATCTGTTGTTGAGGCAGGAGGAGGGAACAGAGTCTGAGCAGGATGGGAAAAGATGGGTAGACACAGTGCAAACCCATCACACAGCATAGGACTGCAACAACTCTCTTCAAAACCCAGTATGCTGCTACAAAGCCGAGCTGGCATTAGTGTGTTTGGCAGAAGGAGGATTGCTAGCAAAGATGCGAGCGGGTGGAGAAACTCAGAAAATTTGTAAGAGGATCTTTGTAGAAATGACCTTCCTCAGAGGCTTTCTCCAACAGTTGAGACCTTAGGAGAGGATGACCTAAGCCCTTAGAGTTTATCAGATTTTGATTTAAAAACCCACAGGCTTTAAGCTACAGGTTCTGCAAAGCCTTTGCTCACTTCAGGTTAAATATGATCTCTCCTTTATAATGAATCAAAGCTTTTATAACCCTCAGGCCTTTGTAAAGGAACGGTTTTGTTTTAAAAAGCACTATTGGAACAACAGGAATAGCTAAGCCAGGAAAGAGCAAAATATGGGATTTGGTACCCTGACAAACAGAATGATATTTAGGGATGCAGCTTGTACAGTCATCTATACAAGACCACATCCTTTCACCCCAGCATACTACCAAGCAGTTATTGACACTGAACTTAGGGCATCATGCCTGGAATATGAGTATAATGTTTAGATAATGTATGCAAAACCAAAACCATCTGAACCTCTCATCATAAATGCCCTATGACTGGGTAGCTATCTGCTAATTCTACAGTGCTCTTGGCTTAATAGAGCACAGTATATACAAAAATATTTAGAAAAGGACGTGTGCTTCAGGCCCTTGAGAAAAGCTCTGCATACTTAAATAATGATTCTTGACTTGTTTTTCATAGTTGTTATGTTATTCTTCCCAATTCGATAAATTATTTCCAAGAAAATCAAATTTCATGGCACAACTTTTTAATGGAATGGACTATCTTTTTATCTGCTCTACTTAAATTTGTGAAGTCTTCAGTCTTTTTTTTTAAAAATATTATTATTATTCTTAAGAAGGATCATTTTAAGTGTATTTCTCTCTTAGGACACAAAAGAAGAAACATAGATATCTGGGATGAACAGAGGAAGGGATTCACAGCTTTGAATGACAGAGTATTAGCACAGTCACAGAGGCCTGGTATTCATCTCTCATAACCTCATCTCACCATCTAGTAGTAAGGCGCTGGATAAAGCTGTTTGTCTGGTCTCTGCTCAGTGGAAGAGATGTGTCCAAAGATTATTTATGCCTGTGCATTTTATGCTTAGACACCTGTTTTAAGATGACACAGTCACACTTTAGAGGTGTTTCTCTTACTTGACTTGGGAGGAGCTCAGGACTAGATGAGCCCTTATGCTTAATTAATAAGCTAGAAGTAGGTGACACGAAATACATGTTTTGGCTTAAGTTCCAACTAGTGATTCCTTGTCTCAGCTTTGTTGAAAATCTAGTAGGTGGCTGAGAGTGAAGCTCTTAGGGAAAAAAAAAAAAAAAAGAGACCTCTAGTTCACTGCTCGTTGCATTTCCATTTTTTATGTAACGGCATATTAGTTTTATTTCAATCTTCTGGAAATTCTCCACGGTTCTCAGATTTCTTAATAGTATATATTAAAACCTCAAATGCAAGTTTGATACGGTCATTTCAAAAGCTGAAACTGTGTTTAGAAAGAGTTGTTAAATTAAACCCATCTATTTTTAGCTATCTGTGTTTACTTTCATCCTCAGTTACTGTCAAAATACAAAATATTTTGTCACGTCATGATATAAAAATATCTTATTTTCCTGAGCACAAAAAGCCCATTGACTTCTCCTCCATTACAGTACTAAAGCCAATGCACACTCTACCATGCCTAGCAGGTAAAATACCAAAGTAATTGTTTAAATTTCTTCTAGTTATATGAACTTCAGCTGCTTTATTATGCCTTGTAGCTTACAAATTATTTCCCTGTATCTTTTTGCTTCCTTTATCTATTCTCTATAGTTCAGGGCTTGTAATTGGTATTGACTCCTATCATTTTTTTCCACTTGCTAATTGCAGTTTCCAATTTACATAGCAATTTTTACTTCTCGTAAAGTTTTTTAATCATAGCTTTCTTCTTTTTTATTCCTAAATGTGAGATCTGTTTTTAACAAAACAATGCAAATGGTGACTGATAAGTGTTTGAAATCTTTTCTCCCAGATGGTTTGGCTCAAAATAATTATCAGTTTTGCAAGATTCACTCTTTTTTGCATTAAATACATGTATCATTTGGATTTTATTCTGGGTACAGATATCAAATGTAATAAATTCATGATCTGTTACCCTTAAACTACAACTCATTTTATTTCCAAGATGAGTTCCCTGTATTTATCATAATGAAGGCAAAGAGAGTGTTCCTTCATGTTTAATGCAGCATTTTCATAATCAGGAAATTGTCATTCTGGTTTTTTTTAACTGCTTCTGAAGAGCTCTGTACTGGCAGTAAGTGACCATCAGCATAGGTCATTAAAGCAAAAGATGACAGCATTTTTTCCTCCTGTGCACTACAAATAGCTGTTTATAGAGATATTGCACAACTGGTTGCAGTGTGATGGTCTGTAGCAGGCACAGACCAGCATGTGATCTGCCTCTGCCTTCTATTAATAATTCAGGAATATTCAAGACTGCTATTCTTGAGTTGCCAGGCACAATACAAGAGTGCAGTTCCCAAGCTCTGCAGTCCACTTGATCTACACCAAACAAGCTAATTTAACCATTTTAGTCACACAAGTCTTTTCCATAAGCTTCAGTTATGATCTATCACCAGTGCACAGGCATTGCTTCCAGTTCATTACTACATTATTAGTGCTGGTATATAGGCAGCTAGAAAGTCTCTTTTCATACCCCTTGATGGCTGGATTGGTTTTATCCTTGACACCGTGAGTTTATGGCAAATGAAAATACTTTATTTTTTCCTTTCAATGCCTTTTTTGTTATTTAGGTTGATGCCTGGCTTGTATAGCTCACCACTTCCGCAGACGGTACTTTCCTCTTTGCCTTAGCAAAGCACAGCTAAACCAAACAGCTTCTTTTCCTCACAGCAAATGGATCAGGACTCCACAGAGCCCAAATCCACCACCTAAAGCCACATGCCTAGTTAGCAACTATCTTCCTGGGCGTCCTGCTTTCTATTTGCTTGTTAAGAGAGGAATGTTCTCTGATCAGCAGCTGTATGGATGGCTCCTATCTTTCAGCAGTCTACTGGGAACTCTTCTTTTGGAGACTACAAAGCTAGCTGGCACTAGCCTCTGGGGGAAAATTACCTGTAAAATTTCTCATTCTAATCTCTGCGCATTTAGAATCGTGTTAAATCAGCCTAAGAAAGAGTATATGTACTTCAAAAGTTGGAAGAAGCAGACAGATCCATGATCCTTTAGCACTCTCTTCCAAAAGGGCTTCTGGCCAGTATTTCTTCTTCCTCACGGAATATATTCTCATTCTTTATTTTTTATCTCTGGCTATTTACTCAGAAGACAAATTGCTGGAAGTTGAGCAATGGAAAGCTGGGCAAGACCGCGTAGTGAGGCTTTATCAAAATCTCATTGCAGCAGATAAAGCCAATTACATGTGTCACCATGGAGTAAAATAAGCCTTGTTCAAATGAACTTTCTGCCTGTGATGTTATATTTACTGAGCTCCTGCATCACTGCAACTGGGAACCCTGAGATGTAGATACATTAATATAACAGTATGAAAATTCACAGAGGAGCAAAGCAGGTACTGGGGAAGCATCTAATGGGGAGATAATTCTCCAGTCACCCTGGGAAGGGAAGAGGAAACAGCTGCTTTCCTTGGTGCAGAGCATTGCACAGGGCTGTTGGCATCTCTCCTGCCTACAATTTCCCTCCCCAGTGCACCCTAGGAAGAAACGTAGCTAGAAAAAAACCGAGAGACATTCAGCCTGAGGAGAAAAAGTTCTGCTTTCTGCGATTTGCTGGCAGTATGAGTATGGTGCAGGGATCTCTCCTGCTCATGAGGTGGGCTTTTCCCAGGACTCCATCCAAGGACAGAGGTGTTGCCACTCCTGGGGTGGCTCCGAGGGAGGGTTTTGCTCACTCACCTTCCTTCTCATGTCAACTCCATAAAGCCAGATGGCTTGAGCTTTCCATGTGGGAAATCTTAGTGCAGCAGGTTGATATGACCGTATTTTGCACTCCCTACATTTTCTTACTAGGCTGTTTTTGGAGATCTAAAAAGACTGAATCCCTCATGGAGACTCCTCTCATTAGCATCTTGAGTTGGGTATTGAATGGCTGCACCCTATTAGAAGGAATTAAATCTATCTTAGGATAGATTTAATAATTGATAACTTAGAAATCGCTGATAGCCTTTAATCTGCTTTCCTGGCATCTTGTATAGAAATCAAAGTTTTACTTTATTTGACATCCTTTGTCTATGTGTGCACTGCATTCTTTGATATCTCTCCATATCCACACTAGAAATTTGAAAGAAAAATTGCTAAAATATTTAAACAGGAAAGTATAGAAGTTTTGAAAGATACCTTAAAGTATCAGATAATTGGAGAGAAAAACTTCCCAATGTACTGTACTGTGCTCTCTTCAGTTAGTCCCACAACACAGAAAGCTACATTTTGTGACAGAACAGAATCCCTTACTACTTTAACATCACCCAACATTGGAATAAACTTCAGTGAGCTTACTACATCTGGTGCGTAAAGATCCATTCAGTAAATTATACTTTAAAACTGCATTGAGAGACTTGGGCTAATTTTATTAGAGGTTTTAATTTTGATTTTCTGTCCAGCAGTTGGGTAACTGTAAAAGAACTATTTATTAATTTAAAGCTCATACAGCTGATTGATGCATGCTAATGCATTTTAGATTTAATAATCACATCTTCCTTAATTGAATTGTATTTGCTCAGACAGAGCATATAATTAAATCAAGTCTTTTCTAATCCTTCTCATGCCAGATTATTCTATGGTACATTGGGAAGGAATAGTCAAAAGTATGCATTTAGTTAATTTAAGCTCATTGAAAAAATCCATAGTCACGTTGTGAATGTTTGGGATATTCATAATTTTCCAAAATAAAGGGATGTATTTTTCCATACATATCTTCTACAATAATTAAGATATGTAGAGAGGCAACAAGACTGCAAATAGGGCTAGAAGGGAAATAGTTTTAAGAAAATCCAGCAAATTTATACAGCAGGCAGTGAAATACGCATACCATGTGACCAGCAAGCTATTTTAGATGATTGCTTTCAAACGCCTTTATGGAGAAGGATTGTGTACAATTGCTCAGGAACATTCACTTGCTTTTCCTGTTCATTACTCTTTTGTCTTATGATCCAGAATTAAAAAAGGTTATCAGAGAGAAGACACAGAAAACAAAGCCAAGACATAGCTAAGAAATCACCGAAGAGAAGAATGAGGAAAGGCTTTAATGAGATACTCTGATGCGCTTGTGTATGCCTGGTGAGTTATTTCCAAGATGCAAGTCCAGCACCAAGGGGATTTCAAGACATAAAAGATTAAAAAAACTGGTTTGAATGAGGGAGAAAAGTTATTTAGAGTTGGGGGTGGATTTCAGAGTTGCAAGAGGAGGAGGGTAGAGCTTAAGCATATAGAGGTTTACTTTTTAAATGCTTTTCTCTGATTGCTGTGGACCTTTCGATAGAAGAAAAATACAGGAATATAATTCATAGTGGGATGTTCAAGCTTGGCATTTTCTTCTTTTTATGATAGATCACAGGAACTGGATACATAGATCTGCTAACAATGCATCTTCTGTGTCCATAACATTTCAAAAGATTTATTCTGTGAAACAGAGCTATGGAAATCAGCAGCATATTTTTCTCTGATAAATGATGTATCGCCTCAAGTCCAAACTAGTGACCTGATCTAATTTGTCCATCAGAGTTAAGTTACAGAATTTATCCTATTTAATAAACAATAACTGGTTGCTGATTAAGAAATGACCTGCAGCAGAATCTGATTTCCATTCTTGATTTCCAAACAGTATAGTGTTATTAAACATAACATTGTGGGGCTATAGCATTTTGTCTGAGGATTTTGATCTCGTGCTCTATGGCATTTCACTTGAAGAATGATTTGCTCTTAATATCATATTCAACCTTGTACTGGGAAAGGTCTTACAAAGATTTGTTTCCTTGACTACCCCGTGTCGCAAGCTTGAAATGTAATTCCATAGCAGTAAAAGGAAAGAAAAATAATTCAACACTGGTATATAATTAATAACGTATCGCAGAAAGAAATCCGGTTAGCGAAGTGCTGTCAAGGTGCTGCTTGTGAAGTAAAGGCATGCTTTTCTTTGCAAGTGATTTGTAAAACATATGCAGGATGATTATTTGTCTTCCCAGTACAAAAAAGTGCTATGGTTGGTCTTTAATGTTTCTTCATGGGGGCAAGCATGGGACAACAGGAATATTGCCTTTCTGCACAACGTATGTCAGTTCATACGGCTTATCACTGACAGCTATAGGGGTTTGCTCTTTATTTGAAATAAGTCTAACCTATACAGCATATGCCATGTAAAAGGACATTATAATAAAAAACTGCTTAGATTTGCACCTCCTACTAAAGGTCTTCTTGTCGCAGCGTCATCTGGCAATACCCCTGAGGTTTTCAGTTCAATGAACATCCCTTGTCTTATGTGAGATCAGGGTAAAGGCACCTGTCACCTCTTATCCAGCTCCTTTGGAACAGAAACCCGAGCAGCAAATTTCACTTATAAACAGGGATACTTTATTAAAATTGAAGGACTGCAAACAAACCTGGCCCTTGGCTGGGGAAAGATCCTGTCATTCCTGGCCTGTGTTCTGCTTAGATATACTTTTTGATATAAAATATGGATGAACAGGGTATCACTGCACATGCTGATTGCTCCTCTAAGCATGAATTAGCTGGCTGCTCATCGTTTTCAAGTGCTCAGGACTTTAGGCACTAGGTGCCTTCTGTGGCAAAAAGTTTCTTTCCACTTTGTAACTGTTTTATCCTGTTGACCTAGGACCAGTTCTCTAGGAAATCAGCAGCACTGAGGATCTGCTGTTTACTAATGAACATAATCAGTTCATTGCCTAACCCTACTGACATCAGGACCAACTTGTTGGAAGCCAGAGTGGTGTTTTTACTTGCCATCACCTTCCTTGGTCTCCTCCAACATTACAATTATGCTTGAAAAAAATATTAAAAATCTTTCTAAACTGGTCAGTCAGCTTCACAGCCTGTGCTGTTTCTACAAGCCATTTAGATGAAGCAGAAAAAATGTGCTTATAATCTTTCTGTGTACCTATCATCTCCCACATTTACATCAATGGCATGTCTTGCCAGCGTAGAGCCCTGCTGGATAATAAAATGCTAAATAAATTATAGCTGGAGGAAATAGAAATAGTGTTGATTGATGCTAATTCCCTGAAGTCAGTGTAATAGTATCTTCTGAGGCTGTGTTGGTGACAGTAGATTGAAAGAAGAAATGTTTGTTTCTGGAGGAAAAAGAAAAAAAGATTATATAGTGCATCTCTAGTGAGCAAAGAAGACTCTGCTGGAGGTACACACCACTTGTGATATTGTCCAAAGATCTTATGATGTTGATAATCCTACACATCTGTAATACTGTTCTGTGAGTATAAGGGATGCAACTAGAACAAGACAATATACAAATCAGTCTTTCTCCATCCCTTTTTTCATTTTCTCTCCACGAATGTCATTGTCTTCTTATCTCAATTAATTCCTTCCTGTACAGACAAAATGACACGGTTTTCAGTTCTTTAACTGCTAAACTATTTCCAAAAATTAATTTTCTTTCTTTAGAAATGCAATAGATTATAGAAGCAGATGACAGAAACCCCTACAGGGACCTAGGGACCTGGACTAAATGGACCAACACTCTGCTGGTATATGCTTTTTTTTTTTTTTTACTGTGATAAACCTTGTCTTTGACATTTTCTATTTATTTTGTAAAAGGAAGATAAGTAACTGGCATTGTAAATTAGATCTAAGAGAACCTAGGAAGTTCTGTGATATTTTTTTTGTAGGCAGTGAATTTGAAAAAAGAAGACCTGGAAGTTATTTGGAAATTCACTCCTTGATTCTTGATGACCTTGGCCAAGACACTTCATCCTTCTGTGCCGTGTTTTCTATATTCATAGATGACTCCGGCTTTCATGAAGGACTTTGAGATGCGAAGTATGTGCTACATAACACCTTTTCAGGCTTCTTCTTCTTACATTCCATTTCTATGTGCTGAATTGACAGATTATCACAAAGGACCAACGTACTTACAAGGAAGGAGCAGGTCAAAGATACCCACATGGCAGAAACATTTCTATTGTTTTCAGCTACTTTGAAAACAACAGTTTTTTCTATTCCCAGCTGGTCAAGATGGTAGCCCCAGGCGGTGTCCTGAGAGACAGAGACCAAACCATGGAGATCAGGATGAAGAAAATGAAATCTCAGGTATCAGAAATAAATACTGGTGGCCAAGAGATAAGACACATGTTGAGAAGGAAAGAGCTGTCATCGTGCAACAGAGATGATGTTGGAAGTGAGAAGTGTCCATCGTCACTTTACAGCTTCCTTAGGCTTCTCGTGCTTGTGGAAGATATCCTACTAAGAGGGAGAGACAGAGCAGAAGAACGGTCCCGTGGCTTTCAAAAAAATGGAAAGTAGATTCCAGAACATTCTCTCATGATGTGACATTCATCTACAGCAATTAGGAAGAAAATGGATTGAGTTTCTTGGGAAGAACGATCACCCTTTGAGTCACATAATAATGGGAAATGAATCTCTATGGAGAGAGAAATGACTGAGAATGCCTGAAAGCCTGTGTGTTCATGTGAGGAGGAGTCATGTTCCCAACATACCCAGGAGGATTCATTTATTTGACTGCAAAACTAATGAATCTACTCAGTCTGAGCCTGTGTAGTTGCTACAGGTGTTAATGTGTGTAGGTTTAAAAGGCTGGTCCTATCACCTATTTGGCAATAATTTTTTACCTGGAAAAAGAGTGTGAAAAGAGTTAGTGAGTGATGGCACAAAAAAGCACAAAAAGCCTGTAAGCCATAAAAAGATGAAACCTAATGTCCTCTTAGAAATGCATTTTTTCAACTGTTATTTTTATAAATTACATGTTTCTGTGGCATTTAAGGTCATTTTGTTCCTCAGAAACGTGGTTTTGCAGTTGTTTTTGTCACAAAGCATGGACCTTCTCTGGCTTCTGCCTTAACTAACCAACCAGTATAAATTTCTCTTGAAATTCACAGCTGTCTTCACTGAATGTGAGCAAATGAGCCTGTCAGGTTGAGCTGACTCTAAACTTTTCTTTTCTTTGGGATGCAAATCCTTTTAAGTATATTTAGGTCATCTCTATTTGGTTTTCATGGGACATACAGTAAGTGGGGAGGGAAAGAAAGTTGTTCTTCATAAAGTAAAGAAAATGAAAAAGATGTGCTTTAATTCACTCCATTCAAAGTCACTGTCAAAGTCATCATGTTCCAGGCAGGAATCTAAACACTATGTGCTTCTTTCCTTAGGTTTGTGCCAGAAATAGTCTTTTTCTCCATTGCCTGCATCTTTCACTTATGATTTAAACCATATTGGGGGGTGACGGGTAGCTGCCATGGGAGTCTCAGGCACAATCTGGTGACTGACTGTTTCAAATTCCAAAGCCAAAGCGCTGGCCTTGCCCTGGTAGTTAGATGCTTTTAATGCCTCACTGAAATTGTTCATCGAATTCCTCACCACTTTCCATATTCTTTACCTTCCTAGCCTGGACACGCAGCAAGCTGTTTCCTTTAAAATAACATTGCCCTGACACAAAGTCTCAGAACATCACTTAAAATTGCCCATCTCATATTTAATTCATCTTTGGATTTCCCCAGCTGGAGATGCTTAGGTATGTATTATGGCCAGCAGACTGGAAAGCTCCAGATATTCAAGAGCTCGATAAATAACTCTTAATAGCATAAAGCATAAAGTATTTGCTGTACCTCTTAGTCCTCCTCCAGCTCACAGGCAGAGGAAGAAACAGGATAAAAATCAGTGCAGTGCTCAGATAGTGCAGCGTTTCAGACCTGATCATCCTTAACACAAATCCCTCTTTACTGCTGGTTTATATAATAACTTATTCCAAATTTATGGCTGAGTCACACCCTCCAGCCTGCCTTAATGTAAACGAAAAGTCAAGCGTTAATGTGATATAACGCTTTTTCATCTTGACAGATGATAGAATGTGTAGTGCACTGTGTGCAGAGGGATGATGCTGGCTTTGCAGAGCGGGGAACCAAAGCTCCGTCAGCCAGGGCTGCGCTGGGGAGCCTGGCAGGGCTGGCAGAGCATCTCCCACACTGCAGAGAGGTCACATCCCTGATGTCGGACAGCATTCAGCACTGCCTCTGCTACCAAAAGGTCCTGAACTGGCACTGAGGGAGAAGAAAGCAATTTCCTTCCTTAGAAACAGCAGCCAAACCCAACAGGACTGGGGGTGGCATTTTGAAGCACCAGAGCTTTTGGTTTGGCAGCAGGCTTGAGGGAGATGGGTTGGCAGACCAAAGAGTATGCTTATGGTAAGGGTTTATGAAGTGGGTGCACTGATTTATCTGCTTGTTCCCCGGGTCTTTAGAGGGCTCTGTTCCTAACGATAGGGCTAGCACCTTCCATATCCACCTCCAATGCTGCCTGTGCAATTTTGTATGAGGTACAGATAGCATGCATTCTAGACTGAGCAGAGGGTTATGTTCTGGCCTGTTGAAGGACTTTGCATGCTCACTTATACCATTGAGCAATCTGTCAAACTGTTACTTTCTAGTTACAAAAGACGTATTTTAGGGTGTTTCTGGAGAATAAGGTCTCAAGAGCTCTTTGCAGCTGGATTTCTGTGACCAAGTTTTCAAGAACATTCAAAATGCAGATGGGCAGGAGAAATAGGTGTGATTTTCATTATCAGTAAGGTTTATTAAGCAGCTATTATTAGGTGTCACTTCTCAAATGTAGATACCATTAAAAATCTGGCTTATGGCTTTAAAGGTAAAATTACAGAAAGAGCTGCAACCGAAAGCCTTAGAACTTCAGAAGATTTTTAAAATACGTTGCTTAATTCCAGTGAGGATCATATGGGGGATACAGTTGGATTGAGATCATATAAAGGATTTCTTAACATGTGGCTGGGATGACTTGCATAATCTCCTTGTAACTGTGGTTTGTAAGCAGCAGGACTGTGGCAGAGCATCCTCAGGAAACTCGGACAAGTGTAAGGGAAAGTGAAGACTACTGGTGACAACTGGAACTAAATATTACAAAAAGTTCTTTAATTGTACAGTCTTGTGATGGAATCACAGTGGAAAATTTGAGGACTCCGCTTAGTCGTTTCCTGCATCTTAATGGAAAAAGACAGTTATACGTCTTAATTATTTAAGAAGACAGCCTGTATATTCCCCTGCTTAACCAGTGCTTACAAGACCAAACAAATCTCCCCAGCTGTGGTAAGAACAGGACTTTTATGAGTAGTGACAGCAAAATTTTAGTTCTGTGCTACATCTGCCTCTACTGTGCCCTGTGTTTAGTCTTGCCCAGTTTGATACAGCAAACTCTCCCCTGATTTCGGGATTGCATTTTTTAGCTCTTAGCCAACACAGACACTGTGGGTTATATTTTAGATTTTTATTTTGAGTTCTGACGTGACAGAGGTTTCAATTGGATACCATTTGCTGTGATCAGAAGTGTGCTTTCAAATATTTTTAAATATTTTATAGATTAGCACTCAAAAGGAAGCAGAGCCTAGAAGAAAAATAACTGCTACTTCAGCTTCTTTTCTGTGACTGCTGATGAATTAATGATTATTTTTTACATCCCTTATACTAATAGCAAGCATGAAAAGCTTTAACATTCAGGATACCCAAAAACATTAGAAGAGGGAGGCCAAGGTGGAGTCCTAGATTAGTTGTGATGAGCTGGGACCAGTCACTGGGAGAGGGGGAGTTGTGGGTCACCTGTAAGGACAGGGAGAAAGTGGTCTCCTGGGAGCATCCCAGGTCACCTGCAGGCAGGGGGAGCAAGGGACCACTGCTCTGGGGGTTTTCTTTTCCCTATTTGTTGCATTTGGACACATTAAGTGGTCAAAACTTATATAAGAATCTGAGCATCTATATGTGCATTTAAATGTACACATATGTGTGTGCGTATAGAGGGATGGGGTAGGGGAGAGAGGGAGAAAGTAAACACATGGTTTGTGTATTTGGATTTGTATAAAGGTAAAGAAATCAAAGGCTTTTGATTCTGGAATGACAAACTGACTAAATTAAACAAAAAAATAAACACAGCTGTTTCTCCTAAGCTGGAAAGGGAGAGAAAGGTATCCAAAAGCCCAGTCCACCATAAGCTGTTGATTAACCAGACCAGCTGTTACTTAATCCAACTTTCTCTGAAGTATTGAGGGATTTTGGAGTGCCCTGAAAATCAAATAGTTTGGCTTCTCTAAATCAAATATGGTACTATTTTCCTCATCTTTTCACTTTTAATGCAGTTTCCATTTGATGTTTGTTTGGTTTAGTTTTGTGTCTTCAGTTTCAGTGTTTCAGAAGGCAAAGCAGTCTGGAGTTAAGTGGTGTACAGAGCCTGGCTGATCTTCTTGAAGCCTTTAAAGCTATCTTCAATGACTGTCATATTAGTGGGATAAAGAAAGGTACAGTGCTCCATGGAACCAGTCTTTCTCCTTTCTGTGCTGTGCTCTGAAATCATCGCTTGGGATTTGAAGTGGATGCTGAAACAGCGGTTTAAAAATTCTTTGCTTTGATCTGAAATACCTGATAAAAAAGCATGGATTTTCTGGAGTCCTTCTTTCTATGTTTCTAATCTTTTTATTTCATTTACCAGTCAGAATGTCTCTACTTTATTTATCTTTTGTTGCGCATATCTGAAAAATATTAGGCCACAGATGAAGACAAAATCCCAAAGTGATTTCGGTAAAAGGAAAAAGAATGTAATAAAGGAAGAGTGGAGAAAAAAACCCCCAATATCACGAGATCAAATGTTATTTATGCTTGTACAGTGTTCATACATATATTTATGAACAAACATCAGCTATAACCCAGCTGTAACTTTGCCCTGTTGTTAGCCAGTTACAAAAGCATCAGTAGTCTACCTATTGTCAGCTATTTAAACAGACCCCTGAGATAAGAACGATGACATTTAAAAAAATTTTTTTCTCATTTCTTAGTAAAGGCTGGTGTCTCTCCAATATGTTGCCATAGTTCCTATTTACTCTCAAAGCACAATAATCTGTTCCCCTCATCCCAAGCTGCCCTCCCATGGAAATGTTACATGTGAGACTTGTGTAAAACGTAGGCTTATCCCAGTGTCCTTATAGCTGTACATCAGGACTCTGCCCAGACCCATAAACTGTGTGTTTATGTGCGTGCCTTCTGCTTCCCCATGCCATGCCTGGTGTGGGGCTGGGCAGAAGGGGAACAGGGAATGACTGACCATACCGAGCTGGGGGAGGAGGAAGCAGCTTTGGCTGTGCTCATGACCTAAAGAACCTTGGAATTTCAAAACTGTTGTTCTTTCCTCTTTAAGTTCACATTTCTCTGTAAATTTGCTCCTAACAGTGAGTATGATGCCCCAGCAGCCTTAGCAATGAGCCAGGGCACTGAAGGCGCTGCCGTTTCTTTTTAACATCAAACTATTTTGAATGAATGGTGCTGTGTCTTGTAATATCAGTCCTAGATGTGGAGCCCATAAATGGTGCAGTGATTTCCGCACTCAGTTACTAATTGGCCTGTGACAGTGACATTGACATTGTGGTTGCAGACACACGCAGATCGGAAATTAATACGCTGAGATTGATAGTTATGACAGCATATAAAAGTCAGACTACCCAAGCCGTATTAAATCACTTAATAAAAGCTGAGTGAAAGTATCTAAGAAGCATCAGAAAACCTTGGATTACGTTATTTAAATTTGTTACCTAATGAAAACATAAATATTTAAAACCCATGAAGTTATTAACTAAATTAACCAGAATTATTTTAAAGGTACAATTTACTCAGCCAGATCATCAGCCAATGCAATCTCCATCTAAATTGATGGAGCTATGCCGTCGTACACAGCTTGAGCTCTAGATCATGATGCTGATAAAATCATATATCTTTTTTAAGCATATTGCATTTGGAGCATGATGATTTTTTTGTGACAGCTACATATACGTTTGTCCTATGACTTAAGAACTGTAGAAAACATATTTCATATAAAAAAAAAATAATTCACATGATAACTTACCATTCTGTAAAGTTTATCCTCCAGATCCTGATTAATTCTTTGTAAGGCTAGGTAATTGTTTTGTATCCTAAAACAAAGATGATATCATGTAATTGAATGCATTGTTTTTCATGTTGTTTTTTACCTGTAATTTTCACATCAGTACAAAACCTTGGCTTGCACTACTTGAAATCTATTTTCTTATCACTCCTGTTGCCAGTCAGTGGCTGCCTTTTAAAAGTAATTACCACTTCCTAAGCAAAACTTCTTTGTCATGTTTGCTTACTATATTTAGTGGCAAATTCCATCAGGAAGTGAAAAATATGTTTGCCGTTCCGCACTTGTGTGCAGACATGCATCACAGCCTGGGAACTTGCACAGAGACTGTAGCTTTACATCAGGCTCAGGATTGATATATTAGAAGGGAAGCTTGAGTACAGAAAAAGATCTATGGAGCTCTCTTAATATGGAGAATCACAGCACAAACCTAATGACTGTAGCGAAAGCAACACATGCGCATCACCACATGACTTAGAATATTCCTTCTTTTGACAGAGGTTCAAGGAATTGCTTATTCTCAACAGCCAAACACATCCCCTTTCTTCAGGAAATATGTTTAGATAGCTTAATCTGGAAAAGGTGGGTATTTATTTTTATCAGCAATTAGGGATCGAATGGACTTGCAAAATGAGACTCCCCTGCTTATTTCAGGGCAAGACACC
This sequence comes from Chionis minor, assembly GCA_013398295.1. Lineage (NCBI taxonomy): Eukaryota > Metazoa > Chordata > Aves > Charadriiformes > Chionidae > Chionis > Chionis minor. The sequence goes on from VZSF01003776.1 coordinate 250,188, forward strand.
AAAGAAAAGTTTCGGTGTGTACATTTTTAGGTTGCTTAGATGGTAACCCTGGTATTGTAATGAACAAGTGGGAAAATCTTGGCTATTTTGGTAGTAGCCATGTCTTTTCTTTTCACAGAAAGTAAGGGGGGTAGCTCCTTGTTCTTGCTTGAACACATCACCTCAGCAGGACTTATAACAACTATAAAGCAAATGTTAGAAGCTCATCTGTGAAAAGTTTGTCCAAGTACATCTATATGTTTGTGCTGAGAGTCTTAGGTCAATAGATCAAAGTGTTTTCAGTGGTGAGTTGATTTTAGGTAATGGGCAAGTGCATTCGCCATGCGAGTGCACTCAGATGTAGGACACATTCATTCAGCAGGAAGCCTGGATCTGGGTGGAGTTTCCAGGATGATCAGGAAGGGAATGGGATTAAAGAAGTCACTTTGGCTTATCATATGGTTAGGAGTGCCTGCTGAAATCAGAACCAAGACCTGCATTCGAACCATGCCATGGCTGCAAATCACGGGGTCCAGCCCTCCCCTTCCTGGCAGTGGAGTGTCTCTTCCTTCTTCTGTTGCCATGGAGATTTTCTTTCCAGTTAAATGATCAAAATTCTCCGATTGGGGGACAGGCCAGCGGCTCACAGTGCCCCTCGCGAGGCATACAGAGCTCCCACTGGGGTAATACCATAACATCTGCCTCACGGAGCTGGGAGGGGAGCTCTGTGCCGAGGACAGCTGCTCTGTGGGCATAAATAATGATGTCCCCAGGGGTGAAACTCCCCAGGGCACCCAGGGTCAGCCTAGACTCAGGGCAGGGTTTCAAACATGTGTTCTGAGCCTGGGGGAATTTTCAGCGCCCCGTACATTGTACAGAGCTGCTGAGCAGAGGTTTCCTCCTGGGAAGCAGGAGCTGTGGTAAAGAGTGTTTGCTAAGGTGGTGACCCAAATGGGCTGAAGATCTGTGAGACTTGTACTAGCCTATGGCTTGGTCATTACTCACCAGTTCTCACAGTGCCACTGTGTAAATGTCCAGGTGACTTAAGGGATTGGCTGAAGTTTTTGGATCTCTGCATCTCCGCATTGCCCACGCTCCTGCCAGATGCAACATTTGCTACTAAGCCCCTGTATAGACTTTTATTTGTTCAGCTCTAGATGTACTTGGGATTTTCACAGCTACTTCACCAGAGTCAACACAGCAGAGTGAAATCTGAGGGTATCCTGTACCCAGCTTTTCATGGCAAAGGAAAAAGCGGAGATGATCTTGGTAAATCAGTGGAAGCAAGGAGGCTTAAACTGGCTTTGCCTGCAAACAGCTACTAGCACAAACAGCTAGTTATGTTTTGCTGGTAAGGCTGCGTGCCGTGGTGTAGGAACAAGGATTTAGAAAAATAACATAGAGCCTGCTGGCTGAGACCAGAAGCGCCGCAGTACCTTCTCTGTCATGGTCTGTAGTTTTTCTCTAGTAAAGCTAAATAGAACAGGCTAAACTTGCTTTGCACCCAGGCAGTTTGTGGCTCAAGCAGAGGTGGTGTAAAACTGATGTAAACTTTTAGCACTTGCAACCTCCTGAAAGTTTGTGTGGATTCAAAAGCATCTGAATAAATTCCTGAAAGAAAAGGGGAAAAATTATTGGTTCAGGGCTTTTCTAGCTCAGGTGTTGCTGTACCCCAGTCTGTTCTGCAATGTAGATGTATGTGGAGAGCTCAAGGGGGACCCTTAAGGTTCACTTTCCATAACTTTGAGATCATGAATGAAACCAGCATTAATTGCTGCTTGGCTTATGATGGTGGCAATGCATCACTGAGTTTGCTCCTCAGCTTCTGTTGACAATTTTTGTCTTGGTATGAATGACTGGAATGTTGGTTACCATTAATATAATTGCTCTTGGATTGTAACGCTTCCACACCATAGATGGTAGAGGGTTTTTGCAGAAGCTTATCACAGTCTGCTTCTTTGCTTGTAACTTCTTTTGTCTTTACCCATCAATTTTTTCTCCGCTGCATGTTTAGGAGAAAGTAGCCCACAAACCCCAGTTCTCTAACACATTCATTTTGCACTGAAAAAATGGGCCACCTGCCAGTAAAATCAAATTCAATCTAGACAAAAAATCCAGGAAGGAAGAAGCTGAGCTTCAAAAATTGTTTCTATTGAGAATGGTATGCAAAGGTAGTCAAAATAAGCACAAACACATGCACACATACACAAGCACATACACATGCACATATATGCATAAAACCCAAATTGGAAATCCACTGTGCCAAAAGAAGTGTCAGCAAATGTGGATGGCAAGGAGAGAAAGGGACGCAGAAATACATGGAAGACAGTGTTAAAGGGATAAAAGAGGAACAGAGTAATCAAATCAATCTTTGGGCAACAGTATAAAATAAAGGAGGAGTAGGGAAAATTATTCAAATTTGAAAATTATCAGATGAGCAAATGGTAACTTAACCCTACTTGCAGAAAAAATACACCCAGCTAGCTTGCATGCTGTGAAGTATGAAATGTTTAGGTGTTGTAAATCTGGCTTCTTTGTAAACAAAGCTAAGAGTAGGTCAGCTTCAGCACCCTGAGAAACTGCTATAAGAATAAACTCCTGTGAATCGATAACTTATTATCATTTTTTGATAGCTTTTTGTGTTGTTCATATTATTAGGTCCCTCTTAAGGCCATGGCATACATCTAAAGTAAAACACAGGTTTCAGCTGACTTTCTCTAAAGAAAAAAATTTTGCCCAGACTGCAGTTTAGCTTTGAGGAGTGGCTGTTAAAATAGTAACTTCTTGTTCAAAAAACTTTTTCCCTCTCTGTTATCACAAGTTATGCCAACTTCCTTATGAAAAGAAGAGAGTTTTCCTCCCATTTATTCCAAAGCTAACACAGCTACAGGATTCCTGTTCAGAATGCCCCTTCAGTCCATCAAATGTCTTGCTTTTGGTGAAACAATTAGAGGAGGGGGAGAGGGTGGGGCTAATCTCAGTCCTAAATATATGCTTGTATGGCTTTATTTCTTGTGTCTTAAAATAACTCTACTGTCTGGTAAAAGCTAGGATGAGGACCTCACCAAGTTGTCAGCCACGGTAGGGTCTCAAGGAGGAAACCCAACATGAATTTTGGAGTCCAGTTTTAGTTCCAAGATGGGTATTTGAAATTTTTTTCTATTTTAACTTAAAAAACTATGCTGATCGTATCAGATAGGGGACTGCCGTGTGGTATATGAAACCTCTAATTTCTTTTCAGTCATTTTTCAAAGAACTTATGCTTTACAGTTAATATTTTCAAACCTATTCAGCACTGCCCTGCTTTTGCTCCCACAAAAAAAAAAAAAAAAAAAAAAAGGCAACTCTAAATCTTTGTAGATCTTGACCATTGAGCCACATAAGTGGCCTCCTTGCATGGGTAGAAGTGGAGGGACCTAGCAGCAACATGGGTAATTCTGGATAAATTAAGACAATATAGGCTTTCAGAAAGGAGTAGAAAAGGATGGCTATTCATCCTATCAGAAAAAATCTGCACTTTACAGTAATGGAAGTTTAATAACAGAAATGTTCTCTAGTATGCAAGTGGGATCTTGTTACAAAGGGTTTATTCATTGGGGGTGTGTGTGTTGAATTTCTCTCCCTGTGCAGTGAATGAAGCAAAAGACCTATTATTGAAACTAATTCTAGTTCCTTGTTTTTCTCTTATTGATTTTCCTGTGTGACATGTTGCTGACACGCTTTTGGGTGACAGTTTTGTTTCAGACATTATCCTTCTCCAGGTTGAGAAATCTAGTTGTTCACCTTGCATTATGCCTTGCTATTCTCAATAGAAACATTTTTAAAGCTCACCTTGTAAAATATTTTGGGCTTCCAATATGATATGTCTTCAGGGGAGTAATCACCTGCCTGAAATATAATTTTTAATATAAGTTTTCTTCATAATATGGTACAGTGTTCCATTAGACTATTGGAAAATAATCTCTACTAATCTGATGTTTGGGTATGAGGGCTAGACTTTGCCATGAGCAAAGAAAAGCTGCCTGGCCTGAGTTTTGAAGGGTGCTTAACTCATTAGTGCCCAATGAAGTGGGTAAAAGTCTTCCTACTGGCTCAGAACCCCCTTTGTTTTAACAGAAGTGGGATGGTCAGCCCCTCAGCTGATTTATGGCAGCTGTGTCTGAAATAATGAGAGAGAAAAGAACACCAGCATTCCCTGTCCTGTAATATAATGGAGCAAAACTACATCAAGAGTGAAGTTACTTTCAATACCTCTGCTCTAAGTGAAGTGATAGGAAAAATATTGTTGGAAAGAAAACAATACGGAGAACCTCCAGACTGCTCTTGACGGATGTGTATATATTTCAAGATCATCGTGATGTCTGCTTATTTTAGTCTTGTCTTAAGAAGCCTGCCCAGTTAGGGAAGCATTTTAAGTTATAAGACCACACTAGGATGTTTCCTAAATTGATGTCTTACAGCCTCATTCTGTTTAAAATTTGCATAAAATGGTTTGGTTGCCTCAGTTTGTTGGTGGTTTCTGGCTTTGTTTTGGTTTGGTTTTTGCCCTCTGCAAGGAATGAAAAGTATTTCTTTTCAGGGGTATAGCCCTGGAATGATTTGCTCTGAATTTCATTTTGATTCGTCCAATGGACTAAATCAAACAGTTCAATTATATAGATAAGTTTAGGAAAGTCCTCACAAGAAATGCAAATACATTCCTGCATAGATAATTGTAAGTTCAGAAGTTTTGCAAACAAATGAAAAAAAGGATATTAAGAATCCCTGATAAATTTAAAACTAGGTTACAGACCATTTTAATCCATGCCAAGAATGTCAGGAGTGAATGCTTATTATAATTTGTCATTAACATTAATTGGGCCCCTGATTTGCAACAGCACAGTACCACAGCTTCAACAATTTTAATGATAGGTTTACAGTATTGTTCCATTCTATTTGGAACTAAAAAGCAAACAATTTGATATAGTGTAATATGAAATGCCATGATATGATTTGAACTGAACATAGTCTCAGCTTTGAGTGATGGAGGGCCAAATTCTGTTCTCTTGTATCAGTGCAATGTAGAGTAACAGGAAATATGCAGCCAAACTCATTAAAAACCCATTTATCTGTATATATACAGTATAAGTATATACGTAGCGTGCTTATCTTTGTATGTATAACACAATGAGGCACTAACCCACATGTATGTTTACACATAAACAATGCCATATATGCACCTATATAGGCATATTTCTATTTACATGCTTACTTTCAATACAGAGGCATCTTACATATCACATGTAAATAACAATGTGGTATGTAATGCATATTCAAATAAGTGATATATATATATTCAATGTGAAAACACAATGTGTAATCAATGAATAATAAATGATGTACGTTTGAGACGATATGCTTATATTTTTACTTACATTTGTCTTTAACACAGCCACTTGTAAATTCCTAATAACTCTGTTTATTTCAGAAAGTTAGTTACTAACCTTCTCAGTTTTTCAGTTACTTTTTCAAGTTCCTCCTGAGCACGTCTCAATTCTATTTCAAGATACTGACGTGTAGAATCAAATTCCGTTTCAAGCATTTCCAGCTTATGGGTAGTGTACGATAGACGCTTTCGTAATTCCCCCTTCTGTTCTTGCAAAGTACTAGAAAAACAAAGACCACAGCTGTAGAATTTAGCTGCTCCCGAAAAGCTTTTCATGATCCACTCTTTGACCAGTTCCCTAGAGTATAGGTTGGCATTAAGCCAGAGAAGCGTGCTTAATAATTTGTTTACTGCACTTTGAAAGTCTTCTGATTTAGACAGTTGACTATCTTCCCATCTGTCCTTTCTAGTGCATTCATTGCTAATATCTCATTAGCCATAATGGAATATTTTGTGAACGGATCCTCATTAAAATACAAAATACAGCCTAGAGTTTACTTTCGCACAGGACCTTTCATTTAGATTTATCTTAACAGACTAGGACTGAAGTAGCAGATACAGAGCAGCAACTCTAAATAGACTGTGCAAAAATATTTCCTTGCCAATAATCCAAGTTATAATATATTTTGTGGAGAAAGAAAATTTTGACTTATTTGATTCAATTTTGACCCCAATCCTTGGCCACAGATCTGCTACAGATCTTATCATTCAGCATTTCATCTGGAGAATGGTAATCAATTAATATCATAGTAATTTTAAAATTATGGCTCTTTCTCCATTTTCCACATATTTGGAAGCAAAGACTTCCCAGACTCAGATGTGATCCCTAATTTTTCACAGTTTTTTCACTAATAAAGAGCTTATGCTCTGCTTGCAAGCTGATTTTGGTGGCACTTTTTGATAAAACAAAGCACTAGGCACAAAGTTTGGAGAAGGGAAGTTTTTCACTTTATTGTTTTCTCTTTATTTTAGAGACGACCTAAGATAGCATAAAGCCAGGAGATCCAAGCAAAATTTTTTGTCACGAAGGTCAAAGTGCCATCTGCGTCTAAATACTCCCTCTGGATTTGCAGGGATGAAGCTGGGGATCCTTCCCTTTCTTTACTAGAGCTCAGCTGTGTGATTTCAGGTAGGCCAGTCTGCACTCGCCTCAATTCTTATCTGCACAACAGACATCTTTTATCTTTGTCTATTTAGTTTGTAAGCTCCTCAGTCTTCCAGCATGTTTGCCAGTTGCGCTGCAGGACAGAGCTGATATCTCTGGAGGCGACCATAACTTGGTTCAAATACGGCAACCTCATTATTGAGCTGATCTTTTGGCTTCAGCGGGGACCTCTGAGGCTCTAGAGAATTGGAGTCTGCCATCACCTAGAGACAAAAGTGCTACCACGTCATACGTTCTGAATTGTCTTGCTTGTTTTTAATCATATGATAAAAAAAATTCTCCATAAAAGAATGGCAAGTCTTGATTCCCTTTGATGTCAAGTGAGCACTGCCATCAACTTCAGCAGATTAATATTTTGGGTCTTTAATTAGACGAGAGAGTTGGGAACAACATGCCATTCTTCAAGAAACACTTATCTGAGCTGTCTTCAGTCTGCCTGCCTTCTCCTCTACAAACTGCGATAGGAGCTTCAGTAAGTTAATGCAAAAGCTTTACAATTGCTGCTTACTTGATCCATGCGGCTCAGAGCTAGGAAACAGTCTAATGTTTTGCCAACACGGTGCTCTATTTCAATTACACATATTGCGTGGTTACAGTTATACTTAGATTACCACTTGTAGTTGTATTCTCTTAAAATAATATATTCTAATTCAGACATTTAATGCAGCTCCAGTTAATGCAATCATTTAGTTTTTTGTCTTTCACTTGGTGAATAAAACCCCCCAAATTATCTAGGCAAATGAGAATCTGAACCCATGCTGCTCATTTCTGCGTGTCCTCATCACGTCCTCATCATGATGTTACCACATCATACCGCCTTTCGCTTGCTCTGCTTCTGGCCTGTTGCTCTTGCTACTCATCTGCTCATCCTGGGGAAGAAGAGAGGTCAGTTTTCCTTCCCGTAGCCTGGCAACTTGGATTTTCTTCTGTGAAGTGGGAATTGCAGTGTCAAAACTGTTTAGAGTGAAAAGGGATTTGATCTCAAGTCTTGTGTAGCTCTAAAAACCTACTAGGATTTGTACAAAAGGAGGACAGTGGGTTATCCAGCTATGGTTTTGCATAAAAACACCCAGGCTGCTACTCTGTGCTGGGCAAGTGCAGTTAATGCAAGTTAAGCCAGATCAGGGAGGTGACAACAGTTCTGCTGTACTGGGGAGTTTTGGCCACAGGCAGGGTTTGGCCTCTGGGAGGAAGGGGAGCTGTAAAGGTACAAATATAACAGGAATGCCAGGGATATTTAAGTCAGTAACAGCTGGTGATTGCTTAACAAAAGAGGTAGAAGAGGAAAGTTAATGGCCTCCAATAACTTTGTGTTCTGCTTCCACATGTAGGTTGTGTCAAGATCCAAGGTTGTGTCAGTTGTGTCAAGATCAGGTAGGAGCAAAGCACCTGACTCCTCAAATGAAGTTGCTTCTGCATATGCCTGTGTGCCTACGCCTGCCTATGTGGGGAAATTTGAGGTTCAAAATGGGCATTCTGGGTAAATGTTGATCTTCAGGTGGAAAGCAATGCTGGTCTGAGCTGCCAAAATATGCTTTGGGATTCAGGTCTGGAGAGCTTGGCAGGTTTTGGCAGCCTGACGCCTGTGCTACGGCTCCAGCTCAGCAAAATTTTGAAGGACAAACTTGACTTCCAGCTCAGCCTTTTCTTCTCTTGAAGTTCACTTTGAAATGTTTGTATTCTTGAATTTTTTGCTTTCAGAGTGGGATTATTCATTTCATTAAAATCAAGCCTATTGTAATGAGCTTTACTGAAACAGTCTACGTACACGCACTTTCACATAATGCTTTCAGTAGTAAAGCACAGCTGTAACTATGTAAAAACTAATAATAATAGAAAAAAGTGGTTAAGGCATAAATTAGACAACTTCAAAGGTCAAAGTTACTCTCATTCAGCAAACCATAATTCTGAAAAAACTCTAATCATTTCCATGCAAGCTGAAAGATCCTGAAATCCTCCTGAACCCAGCAGAACTCCTGCTCATAGGGTACTTCAATTCATCTGGTACACACAAAACTGGCTGTCTGTTTTTAGGAGGACTTATTATTTTTAGATAGGAACAATAACACCTGGTTTATGATGGGATTATTTACGATGTAGTAGTAGGTACATAACAGTGAATCATTATTAAAATACAGGCTATTTGACGGAAAGGTAAAAATTTTAGAAACAAAGAAATTCTGTTCTGACAAGAATATGCTGAATGGAAGGAAACCTATATCCACTTTTATGGGAAAGAAGGAAAGAAAGAATGAAAGAAGGAAGGAAGGAAAGAAAGGAAGAAAGGAAGGAAGAAAGAAAGGAAGAAAGGAAGAAAGAAAGAAAGAAAGGAAGGAAGGAAGGAAGGAAGGAAGAAAGAAAGAAAGAAGAAAAGAAAGAAAGAAAGAAAGAAGGAAGGAAAGAACGAAAGAAAGAAAGAAAGAAACAAAGGCCAGATTTCCCAAGATTCCTAGAATGGTTTCAATTTCTGCAGGACCTGAGCTTTGTCTAAATAAGGTAAAGCCTGTTGTTTTCTTTCTTACAGTTATATATGAACAAACACGTAAGAAGCAAAGGCATGTGAGAGAAACAGTAGAAAGAAGGACATACAACGTGTCAAATTTAGTATCTCTAATAGCAGGATCAGAAGATCAATTTTTACTTTATACAAATCTAAGGTATTTCATGAGCTTTTTATTTTTTTTTTGCACGTCTCATGAAACAGATAGTCTTCCTCTGAAAACATTCCCCTTACTGCTAGCTTCCAGCAGTATCATATAATGCTATGTCTGAATTCTCTTTCCTTATGCTGTGTTGCACACTTTCTTGTTCTGGAAGTCTGGGCTTTTCGTAAGGACTGCTTCATTTTGTTGTGTACCCCTGCAAATTTGGTAGTGGTAATTTAGACAGGGTTGAAAAGAGAGAAAAAAATCAAAATAAAAATATGGAGACATGAAGTCAAGCATTTAGCATTTTCCATTTTCTTCAAAACAACGAACTCTACAAACTAGCTGCATTTTGTTTCTGCTTGTCACATATCAGTTAATTACAAAATTTTACTGCACAGTTTTTTTAATGTTGGTAAATCAATATATTTTATTTCATAATTTATTTTCTATGGCTAGTTGGCCCTCATGGTTCTTTGTTATGTATATAAAGTATTTATTATATAGATAGTAAAGAATATATATTTTCAGCAAATAAATTTGTTTAATTAAAACTTAAGAAAATAATTCAATGGAGAAAGTACAGCCAGGAGAAATTTGCAAATAATTAATTATTTGCAAATAAAAAGTAGTGTTGGGAAATCTGTTAGTATTATGTCTTAGAAAACACCAATTCTATACTCCACGGATTTCCTGAGCCTCTGCAGCTGGGAGGAATTACAGGACAAGATCCAAAATCCTGTAAACTATGACCTTTTTGCATAAGTGGTTCTCTATTTCTTCTACTGTTCTCCAAAGTCCCACTTCTGTGACAACTAGTGGTTTGCAAGTCATTACCTATTTTGCTTCATTAAAGTATTTCTCTGAAAACAAGGACAGTAAGTACAATATTAAATATTTAGACTGGTGACAGAAAACCTATCAAGGGAAGCTACTATAAAGGTTATTAAAAACAGATCTTCAGACTTTCCAAAGTATTACATGCAACAATTAGCTCTCTTTATACTAATTGAAAATATAAAATAGATATGAAAACATATATTGGCACAGAAATTTGTGCCCAAAACCATTGTAATGCTTCCAGTAATTGCTAGGTTTGAATTTTGGAGTTGCTTCTAGCTGGGGAATTTGAAGCCCTCTTCACTTGGGCAGTGCCCCTGCAGAGAGACACCAAGCCTCTGCTGAATCCCATTGCTGGAATTGCTCCTCAGCAACATTTCAGAGGCTGTTCAGGGGAGATATTACCAGGTGGCAGTTAGCACTACTCAGGCGCTACATTTAATGAGAAGAGGCCTATTTTACAAGAGAAGGATGAGAATGCTGTGCAGGCAAGTTCAAGTACCACCAAAGTACCACCAAATACTCCTGGTACTTTCCTGGCATTAAAATTTTGCCATCCTGGCTTGCACAAGAGTTGAAGCAAAGACATGTTTGCATTCCTGGTGTCACCTCTCCCCCTTCAATAGACCTTTGTCCGCAAAGGGTGGTGAGTGGTCAAAATGCATGGGGCTTCTTTTCTAGATGTTCCCGCTGGTCTGTACGTTAAGCTGAGAACTGGTGCCACTCTGCACAGCTTCAGCTCCCAGGAAGTGTGCGCAGGTCAATGCGCAGAACGGAGACAATGTGTGCCTATCTCAGCCTGCAGCCATCGGTCGGGATTCCTCGGCAGCCCTGGCTGGAGAAGCTCCAGGTGAACATACTTCCACCGGAGAATTTCAGGCAAAGCTAAGATGCTGTGTGGTGACGGGTCTATTTGAGGAAGGTGTGCTAGAAAACAAGCAGGTTTTCAATGTACCTGTCTGATCTTCTGCCAGCTCATCTGCCTGGCAGATGGCTTGATGACAGAGGACTGCTGGCATGCAAAGTTGTAGCTGTTCAGCTGCCTGGAGGCCAGAGGATTTTTAGAGCTTTTTACCTCTGACAGCCCACAGAGAGGATGCTCCCTGAGCTGTTACTCCCTAAGAGTCAACATCTATGGAGCTGCCCCGTTGGTAGAGCATCCTGAAAACCCCACATCTCCACCTGGCTGGTCAAACTGCTTCGGCAGCACTATCTCATCTGCCTGCCACCCCAGAGCTTTGCTTTGTAGATGGTTCTGCAATGTTGTTTAAAAATGGAGCAAATCCATTTTTTGAGCTATTGAAATACTGCCTGAAAGGACTGATTACGTTCCTTCACACAGCTCAAGGAGTGAGTAAAACAAAATATGATTAATGGTGTTAGGAAGGAAATTAACAGTGAAAGGAATGCAAAATGAGGGCAAGATAGATGCCCATGTCAAATATACTGAAAAAACATACTGGAGTTTCTCATTTCTGGGTGGGGAAAAAAAAGTTTTAAGGCAGCTGTGAAATCCTAAGTCAAACTAATTGTGTTTTGTGGGTAAACACCCTGCCTTGGGAGAAGGAAAGTGCAAGTAGGAACTAACCTGGTTGGGGTTTGAGTCTCTGAGTCTCGTACCTGGCTTTGCCAAATGTGCCTGGTGTTCTGCGGGTCGAGTGACTTAAGGCAAGACTGACCTGGCCAGAAGCAAATGTCAGTACTGATGGTCAGCTCTGGCTCCCGTTCTTTGTCGCTCATGACGAGCTGGCACTATGGGGATGAGATTAACCTGACCTATTTTAGTAGCCTACTTTTAGATGAGATGACGCAAATCTGGAAGTACCCATTTCCGCTGATTACAAAGGGAATATAGTCAAGTAGCTCAGACGTAAACCGCTTCTCATCAGATAACTCCCCCTCTTCCTGACTCAGTACTGTGTATATGAGATGAGGTAATAGTATTCCTTTTCTTGTTTGCTTAGAGTGTGTGGAGGCCCACAAAAAGAAAGGCTAAATGCTTTTAAAGTGTTTATCGGATATCTTTCATATCTGCGATGTGTCACATTCTAAAAAAGGGTAGTAGAGGATCAGGATTTGGGAGCACTGATGGAAATTTAAAAAATATTCTGGAACAGAATTTCAAAAAGAATCTTTTCTTCTTCCACCCTGTGGGTTTTTATCTAGGGAAAAGTCAAAAACAGCCCTGCACAGGTGCTTGCTGTGAAGTTTAAAGAGCAGGAGAGGGTATCTGGGCAGGGCCAAGGGACCTCCTGTGAGCCCAACCATGCTGTACCGACTTAGATCCCTGATGACAGCCAGGAGCAGTGATGTGTTGAGTGGCCAGAGAGCCTGGGGCCAGGTTTGAACGCTTGTTTTTCTGGAAGCTCTTTCCCAACAGTGTGAGGCTGCTGTGGACCTCTGCAAAGAGATGGCCTGTTTGTCTAAAGGAGAGAAAACAGCCAGATCCCCAGTTTTGTTTCTGATCCTTGAATGGAGCCTATCATCACGGAGATGAGGGCAGTCAGCCAGGCAGGAGGCCCTGGGGTGCCCCTTCCTGACATGTAGCTCACACCCCAGGGGACCAGCAAGATGCGGGCCGAGAGCTCTGGGGATGTTTGCAGCTAGCAGAGATGCCAACAGGTCCTCAGTGCCACTGTGTTGCTACTCAATCAACATGGACTTAATCTTGGGGCTACCAGGGAATTTTGGCTTCAGCAGCTCCTGCTGATCCATGGCTGGTGGTCTGGATTACCCAGGACCTTTTATTCTAGCACAGCTCTGCTGCTGGTCACAGGGCACGGCTCTGGCATGGGTCACGCTAGATCTGCCTGCTGCCTGGGGTGGACATGCAGCAAGAAAGGCACCCAAACCTCAGCCTGGGAGGAATAACTTTGAGATGACACTGGTGTCATTGAATTTGACGCCCCCAACAATGTTTTTTTAGATTTGTAGTTGTTGGGAAATGAAGTCTAAGCATTTTACAAGTGCTTTCTCGATTAACGAAAGATCTTTAATGAAGTAGTAATTGGATTTCTATGTTAATCAAGTTTTGATTATGTGCTACATGCTCAGGGTCACCGTTTCAAAAGGGTAATTCCAAAACGTGTCTGCAGGTTTTGTGGCTAACCTTGCGCTTGCTCCATCTGATTAGGAGGGGGATGGGACCACATTGCAAAGTCTAGATCCAGACTCTGAGAACCAAACTGCAGACTTGAAATCAGTTTTACTGGGGAAATAGAGTATGTTGCTGCAGCTCAGAGCCAGAGCCCAGTCCACAAAGCCTAGTGCTCTTGTGCTCTCCATTCAGCAGCTTCATTTGTACCCAACTAAATGCCTTGGCAAATGTGTATCCAAGCTCTACAATAGGCATTTTCCTATAAATTCAGGCTCACACACACTATGTTCAATTCACCCATTATTTTTTCAGATTTCCACCAAGGTCTGTCAGGTTTTTCTCTGCAGCACATCCACCAGGTCTCTCCATTACTTTCAAAGAAGTTTTGTTAAATATTTGAAACTTTGGAGTACGAACAGCCTGTCAAATTGGATGCAGATCTTTCCTTCCTATAGATATATATACATACACAGACACACACATATATAGATAGATAGAGAGTTTTTGTGGGGTTTTTTTTTTTTTAATATTAAGCCATTTGAATTTTCTTTCCAGTTCTCATCATTTTCAAAATAAACAACCTGAATCTGAGTTTGGATTGTGAGAGGGAAGGCCTGTACATATGTTTCAGAACAAATGTGTGGGTGATCCAAATCTGGAGCTCAGATAGTTTCCAGATGACTGATGGACACATAAAACAAGTAACAAGAGTCCTTTTCTTAGGTTCCAGGCATTCCGGCAGAATTTAAACCAGAGAAGAGGGATGCTTTATCAGAAACATTAAAGAGAGTGATTTGGAAGGGAGATGGGGAAAAAAAAGAGATGTTTAGTAGTTGAAATCCAAAGTTCTGTTGGACAGATCCTTAGTATGAGAGCCTATTTACAGCACCTGGAGACCTGATACAGCTACCTTAAAACAGAAATACCGCTGGATTTTGGAAGGTCTCTTTTCTTCACTTAGACTGTGACTACCTGACTGTTGCATAATTCACACAATTAAAAATTCAGACCCGGCAAGAAGTATTTTATCGTAAATGTGTCTAAACTGTGCTGGGCTTATTCATAAGAGGTAGAAAAGAGTGATCTCTCTTAAAAATAAAACTGAATTATGCTTTGGTTATATTGACCTGTCAGTCTTTCATTGCAGAAGGGGTGACTTCTATAACAAGTATCCAAAGCCCACAGACACATCTATCCAATAAGAGCATTCAATACTACCGTAATATGAGGCAATTAAGATATGAAAACTCAGTTACATGTTGACATGCAAAAAAACCCTTAGAGGACAAGCTGTCAGCACTGAGTTGTCTTAAATGAATGCCATTATTGTCGGTGGAACATGGTAAGGTTTTTGAAATATGCTCATAATAAAGACATACAAATTGTCCTTTATTTAAAGGTACTAACCGTAACCTAAGGCTCTGAATGGATTGAATAGAAATGCTGCAAATAAAATTACAGCTTTCAGAAATAGACACTAAAAGTGTTTTGATTATTTTAAATGAAGTTTCTTCAGCAGGCAATTGTGATTCCTCCAGTGTGCTGAAAACTGCAAAGGGCAAATGAAAAGGAACAGTGAGAACCCAGACCTGCATCTAGGGAGCATGTTATTGTGCAGAGCACTAAGGAATACAGGGTGCAGAGCTGCTCACGGAGAGGGAAGAATGTGGACTTACAAGTTGGGATGTGCACTGGCCACCATGTTCAGCTGTGCTGGCCAGCCCAGTCCTGGTAGAGGCTGCACGGGGACTGAAGAGCTGAGCCAGCTCTCTGAGGACTGATTTAATACTTCTGCTAACTTGAATCGGATCTGGAACCTTCAAAATATATCTCTTTTTCCTATTAACAAGATGACCAGTTTTGCTTACGAGGCACTTTTGAGGTTAAATACCTGAGTGTTAGTCAGGCTGGCTGTATGTGAGAAATTTATGGAGTGCACAGCAAAAAAGCAGGGCCCAAATTCAAAGGTGGCTAAAGCAGAATCATCAGTGGAAGTAGCAGAAAATGGTACAATCTTTGCCTTCTTCCAGGCTGCTTCCTACTGCCTCTGTTATGCTGCCCCTGAAGTCCGTGGGGACTGACTGATTTCAGTCCTAGCAGGTAGACTCTTGGAGTCAGTGGTGTAAATGCAAATGGTTAGGTTCAGTAAGTGATCCTACGGAAGTGTGAATAAAGGCTACCCCTGTTCAATTTGTTTCTCTGTGTTGCCAGAAAATGAAGG
Organism: Chionis minor; assembly: GCA_013398295.1. Lineage (NCBI taxonomy): Eukaryota > Metazoa > Chordata > Aves > Charadriiformes > Chionidae > Chionis > Chionis minor. The sequence continues at coordinate 265,560 of VZSF01003776.1, forward strand.
TATGAATAGGTGGAAAATAAGGTTCCAAAAGAAGAAAAAAAGCATGCAATTCAAGGAGGGATACATGTTTTCTGACTCATTCTCTATAGGTAGGAAGAATATGCTTATTTTCCCATAATGATGGAAGACTGCTCATGTTCATGCCCTACTCCAAATTGTCGGCATTGTCCAAATGTTGCCTTGTGCTCTGGACAACACCTGAAATGACTCAGCCGCTGAACCTGGGAGAGAAGGAAGTTAAATTCTGGCGTGGCAAACTTCAGTCAACATTTGTCCAACAGAGAAGAGACATAACGACCCTCAGCATTCCTAGGGATGAAGGGATCTTCACACTGCTTGCTGCCCAGACTTTGGTCTTGACAGGACTCTGGAAGAAGGTTCGTCTCTGTAAGAGCTGCTATATTTTGGCTTTCCAGAGGCCAATATGCTTGCATAAAAATTTTGGCTAGAAAAAATGGTGAGTTACAATGTAAACTTGCAGGGTACAAAAAGATAGGAAAAGCAGGAGAAAGGGCTGACTGCAACAAACGCTTCTTGCTGTAACAAAGGCTATTGGGGGGGCTGCCTCCCACAGAAAGTGATTTGAAGTTGTTGAACAGACATTGCCTGCTTTTTAATGTCTGGCAGAGTCCTAGCAGTCTGCGCTGCATCTCACTAGGGAATCCAGACAACTAAGCAGTGATGAGAAAGGAGAGGAAAAAAAAGAATGAGGTCTTGAGAAACAGAGGTACAAAATTAGAGGTAGACTTCAATTTATGATTTGGAAGCCAAAGAGAGCTCTCCAGGTGATTGAGCAAGCTGCCGTTGGTTGCAGCAGCTCTCCTTACGGCTTCGAGTGGCCAGCTTCTAGATTGCTTTGGTTTGTAGTCACGAATAAGCACTCCCTCTGGAAATTACTGAAAGCAGCCTGCCACATCAGCTCACAAGCTTATAAGGTTATATTTTAATTGTGTTATTAAACCTTTCTCACTTTTACTTTTGTCTGTTTACCTTCCTGATTCATCTGGATCAAGCTGTGCTGGAACAGGAATGTGGTTCCGCCTGAATTGTGCTGTTTATTTGTAACAGGACGTGTAAAGAGAATGAGTGAAACCCACTGCCTAGAAGCAAGTCTTTCTTAGAAGCAAGACTATCTTAGTCTTTCTATTAAAGCACTGAGGTTGGGGATGGGAGTACTATAGAAATGTGCTTTAGTAGTAGGGAAATAATTTTGTTCCCATTTCATTTGGTATAAAGCATCCAGACATAGGTTGATGGATAGAGGTTATCACTTCTGTTCTCACCTTAGCTACTTCCTTCTTTTCCCAATCCTTTTCTCTTTCCTCTGATTTGGAATTCATCTTTGTCTGGCTCAAGGGACTCATTTTAGTGGGCCATCTTAGCAGTTCCCATCAGAAAGGTTATGCTAAGCAGCTGAAAAAATTAAACATACTCTTTTGGCTCCAGGACCAGTCAGACAGAATTACTACTGGGACTGGGGGGGAAGAGGAACTGCAGATGCTACTGCTTTTTTCCTTTATAACCAGTGACTATCACCTTCTTTTGAGTAAATTACTGCATTTTCTTCTTAATTAGATCTGGTCACAGTTGCATTCTCTTTTGTGACAGAAGTCATGCAAGACAGAAGCTTGTGTTGTATCTCTAACTTGAAACCAGAGGTACTCACCTTTAAATAAATGCTGATGCTTGCCAGATATTACTACTAAAGAATATAGGAGACAATGCTGCTATTGCTTAGTGTGAGACACAGCGCTGACCCTTCAGACACTTTCAGCAGCCATTGATGCAGTTCTGCTGCAGCCTGTTCCCCCATCACACACAGCTGCATGACATTACCAAGCCAACATGTCACAGAGGTGAGCTCCAGGGACTTTTTGGAAGGTTTTCTCACAGTAGAATAGATTATTGGTTTGTTAACACAAGCAAACAATTAAATGAATTAATAAATGGATTTAATACATTGATTAAATAATACACCTTAGCCTGGACACACCTGAGTTCTCAGCTGTTCACATGTAATTCAGATTTTGAGGGAAACTATTACTACATGCAGACTCATGTATAAGGTTTTGAACAGGAACAACAGGGGCTACCAGCTGTTATCTGAGTGAATTTCTCTTGCCTGAATATTTCAAGATATTTTTAGTTTCCTGCAATAACAAATGATCCTCAGCTCTTTGATCAACTTGGTATTACAGCAAAAGAAGGAAAAAAAGAGAAAGAAATTGCCATCTGTCATCTTTGGCTAATTATTTCAAGCCCTACCTTGTTTCATACACCACAGCACACTATTTTAGGACTTGCTAACTGAGAAATCTTCTACTCTGCAAGAGTATAAATGAGTTCACCTCTAGCAAGCTCCCTACTGCTCAGCATCTTGTGCCATCATTTCATACAACCTTCCTTCCAACCTAAAGTCATGATTTATTAGTTCAGTCAACTCTATTTTATCCTGCTCCCTCAGCTGAACTGTCTTTTCAGTGTAAGACTCTGTTTTGTCATCTTTTTTGTGGGTGTGAGAGGAAAGGGTGTGAGGGAACAGGACTTCATTCCTCCAAACTCCTGTTAGCAGTCCAGCGCCTCGGCATTAGCTCTTCTGCAGGTTTTGGAGTGAGACAGTAAATGAAGGACGTCTCTGCTAGTGTGGAGGGACTAAATCAGGCAGCAGGGATTCATCTGAAAACAGGCAGTACTCATGTGAAAAGCAATACGCGGTGCACTGCTCCAGAAGCGACCCAGGAGCTCTCTGCTTCCACCTATCCTGTACCCCAGAGAATCTCACAGAGTGAGGAAGCAGCTTCATTTTCTACAGACTTTCCCAAGAATTCCTCTTCTGCCCTGAGATGCAGATTACCTAAACACAAAACACACTTCTTTGCCTTATAACTTTGGCATTCTGGGTGAATTGAGACTTGATTTTTTTAACTCCCCTGTTGAAATGTTTGTTGCTTTCTTATTAGTTTTTTAAAGATTAAGGTCCATCAGAATGGGTAAAATAGAATCTATCCGCATTTTGTAAGTGCTGACAGTTGTCATACTCACTGTCTTTCATTTTCACAAACAAATGTCTCTTTTTCAGTTCCATCAGTGAGCTAGTGTTTTTCAGTATGACTGGAAAGCAGGTTTCTAGATACATTTCTAAAGTCTAGATATGTTGAAACAATGTGATTAAGATTTGGGCTAATAAACAGGAAAGAAACAAGCAAGCTTTCAGAAACTAATAAAATCTCCCCGTAAAAATTTAGATCCTTCTGAGCTTTTTAAAAGCAAGGGGAAATGAAACCTTTCAATGGCTGTTTATTTATTTTATGAAATGGTTAAATAGCCTGAGCTAAAATCCTGGATTTGTGCATTTTGAGCTTTGGTATAGTTGGAGATAAACTGTGGTATCGTCCTCTTTAAGAATAAGCTTATTTTCTTTTGAAAGTAAGAACTACAAGTAGACAGTGATGGTAGGAAAAGAGACTTTTGTTTTGAGAGACAGCCCTACAGAAAGGCTACCAAATGTCATCTCGAGACTCTGAACTTCCCCACGGGTATCTATATAAAGACACCATGTAAGATCAAACTCAGTGATTACACTGTGGCTGTGCGAATTATTTTCAGTTAAAAAGAATTCCAAATTTTCAATCAAATTGGAATCGGGGTCAAACATTTTGAAAAACAGTTTTACATGCCCTGATTATATTTCTCTTCACTGGTCATCTCCTGGTTTTAAGAAGGACAAGCAGTGGAACAAAGCTATTTTTGCATCAAGCTCATCTAAACCCAGGTAAGAGTAGAGTGCATGTGCAGAGCTCCAGGGGACTGAAAAACAAGGATCCAAATTAGTTTTCCAAGATAATTGTTTGTTTCACCCCATAGAGTGTAGTCTGTGCCAAAATATACCAAAAGAATCTCACTTATGTCTTTCCTACACTAGCAGCGCTCTTAAGATGAAAATTCACACACATTATTCAAAGAAAATCAATAGGCTGGAAAAAGGCAATCTAAAGCTTAGCCGGTCTTTATTTTTTATCTAATTAATTTCTTACTTTGAAATATATTTCGATTTTTCATATGTTGTTGTAGTTTTCACTATAGGATCAGTGAATGACATTTCTTCTACATACCTGCCACTTGAAATAAAGTCAAGCAACAAAGAACAAAGCCTAAATTCAGGAGAAAAGTAGAAGAGAATCTGTGCAAAATATGGAAAAATGAGTCATTACTTAAACTTATACTATGTGCTGCATAGGAATGTAAACTAGGATCAGTCATAACTCCTCCACATTTCAACATCTCTGTACTATAGCATTGAAAAAATAGTACTTCAGGAGACCAAAGATTAATGTAAACCTGATAAAGGAGAGAGAATAGAGAATATACACATACCAGCAATTAAGAAGGGTGGGTGAACTGTGCAGATAACTGTGGTATCAACAATTAAACTCAATGCTTCTGTATTGTAAGAACAATCTCCATCAGAAAAAAATATTAACTGACAGTAAGCAGCTGTGGATTTTGCAGCTTCTTAAACAATTTTCAGTTTTCATACACATTAATAATTATTATTATAGGCTTGGCTGAGGCAAGCATCTAGAGTACTATAATAAACAGATCCGCTGTCATTCCCCTAGTTCAGAAAACGTAGTGCAACTGAACAATGAGAGACTTCGGACTGATGTGAAAAAATGAAACATTTTTACGGACATCAGAAAGTCAGAAAGAAAGCATAACTTGACAAAACATCACTTATTAGTTACCTGTCCCAGAGAGTAGGTGAAGATTTTGCGAGCCTGCCCTGGAGAATTCTAGGTTGCCATAGGCAGGTTGGCACCCAGGAATTTCGTACCCTGCAGCATGAATAGAGGATAAACCATGGCTAGGTATGGCTCATAAGACATACGAGTGGTAACCTAGCTAGATTTGCTGCATATTAGTAGGCTACGGCCTAATTTGGTACTAATTATTATTCAGGATATCTTACTTGAAAGCAGTATTAAAACTACAAAACAAGGTGATGTTACAGCACACACATCTAGTGTATTTCTCATATGACTATTGTTGGTCCAAATAAGCATTTAGGATTGACCTTATTATGGCTGTAAATGGATGCTACTCCACCAATTTTACTGGAGAAGCATTTGCTCTTAAGATTTGTGAATCAAGCCCTTGCATTTTTGCATTGTAAAAACATCAGATTAAACAAATTCATGCTTCATTGAAAGAGGGTCAGCAAAATTCCTTCTGAGCACCGTAGTGAGAACATGTTTAATAGTTTTAATTAAATCTGGGCTGAGGTTCAAGTTCCACATACCAGGTTCCATGCACATCTACCAGCAGCAGAACAATAGCTGCAAAATATTTGCTGGAAACAAAAAGCACAAAAAGAAGCAATCCGAACGAGCGCTATAAGCTACGAATAGCACACAGGAAATGCAGATCCAGAGCCAGAGAAGGCCAACGAGGCAGGCAAATTAGCAATGAGAACTGTTTCCCAACATTAGCACCAAGCAATGCTGGTAAGATTCAAAACACACTGTTCAGCCCTCAGTCAAGCAAATTCTCACTCAAGTCAAAGGTGGTTTTTCCTGAGTAAAATCTGAGTAAGGACTACAGTATCTGGCCACGCAGAATACCTCATACAGTACTGCTGTGTTCCTTTGCAATATCAGAATGCAACATAACATGCCTTGAAGGATGAACTCAACGAAAGATCAGTTTTTCCTCACTCAAGCAGATTCAGACTTAACCAGAAGTTTTGCATAAGCTTTCCCTGTGGTCAGCAATCTCTGTTCACACAGAAAATCCTACCTTCCAGTGTTCACCATGAATTACGAGGGGATACTGCAAAACAGGGACCTTCTGGGCCGTGAAGATATCTATAAATACAGGGATACATTTCAGGAGCAATAGCTGCGCTACAGAGAGCAGCAGAGAACCTCAGTGTTTATGGGAAAGGACAGCTCTGTTGAGGCTCTTGCTACTGCTGTAAGTCCACCCTGGGACTAGCTTCATGTCAAGAACTACCGTCAGCAAGATGATGCTCTATAAGGCACCCTGAGGAAAAGCACTAAGTGAATTCCAGCATGTTACTCTAGTTGTACTACTGAGTTGTTCATTGAATAAGGAAGGAACATTTAAGTATCTTTTAACTTCTTCCATACCGGACTTGGATTAAGTATGTGGAGACACCCAGGGATGACAGAAAAAAATGAGATAGCCTGAGGTTTAAGTGTTGTCATTACGTGAATTTACAGCAATATTAGCTTTAAAATCAAAGTGGAGGTGAGAATAAATCTCTGCAATCTGTAATACCTCAGTATTGTTGGTTCTTCGGTGAACTGTCAGTATTACTTTGGATTATGTATCTCTCAGCTTTTCTGATGTTCTCAAACTGCAAATCCCATAATCAATAGGTGTGTGCTTATTTAATGCATACCAGTTCTGCAGTACCTCACTATGTATTTTTGTTCTCAACTATAGGTGTCAGGAAAACAGTCCATTGTAGGAACACGGGTTTGAAAATGGTCTCTACCTCGCTCTCCATTTTGCATCCGCCTATTTTAAGGCACAAAATTGTAAATTGCTCCTAAAAATCAGGTCTTTGAAGTATTAATTTTGAAAAAAATCAGTGAATTCAGCCACAGGTTTTTTCCAGAACCAGCGGAGGTTTTTCAAACCAGTGCATTTTGCATACTTATCCACACTTCACTGAGAAATCCTCCATAGTTGGTTTCTAATGAAATTACAAAACTTGCAAATTCTGAGATAAATGAAATGAAAACATTGGGCTTTTCAAGCCCACAAAATTAATTAAATTGTGGCTCTTGGAGCAAAGATGCCATTTAAGCAGGGAGAAAACTCTGCTGTCTTCAGATACATTACCATCTCTCTCCCATGTAGTCTTAATCTAACCTATCATACCTTTTACTGATATACAGCAAATAGCTTTGCTATAGGTAATCTTGACAAAACAATTTAAAGCTATGAGGTTGTGAGATGTTTTGACAGAGAGAGGAGGGGTGTGAATTCCACTTTAGCTATCTGCTCTCTGTTTTTCCTGACATCTTTTCGGTAGTAAGTTCCGTGTAATTGCTCCATAAATGAGCTAATGCAGAGAAAAGCTCTCTGCTCTAAATGTGGTGGGTCTTTCAGAAGCTCCCCAAAGGGATTTAATAACATCCTGTCTCAGATAATCAGTGTCAGTTGTAGTCAGTCTAATCACATTCTCATGTGCAAGGTTGAAAAATAATTAGTAACTGTAGGATTTATTTATTTGCCTGATATACAAACACAAAAATTAATTTGTCTTTGCCAATTTACATGGGATATTGTTTTATCATTGGCAAATCAGAAATAAGCAAAACATATGTATGTTTTTGTTTAAAGCAACTGTATGTTTTAAAGGAAAAAAAATGGGAAATTCTCCCAGGTCTGTCACTGTGTTGTTTCCTTTCTGAAACAACAGCGTAAGAAACATAATAATAATAAACAAGCCTATTTAAAAAGAATATTGTATAGTCACAGTATACAAATAGTAGTTTAATACAGGAAAAATAACAGTCCCAACCCCCTGATGATAAAGTATTTCAGATTATCAAATTTTAAGATGACTTTATTATACAGTAGCATCATAAACTAATTCATTTTCCTCTTCTTTTCTACAGAGCTTCCTTTATCCCTCACTGATGTGATTGAGAGAGACTCCAGTGTCAAGTGATGTTCGAATTCGGACTTACTGCTGTAATAGCCTGTGTTTCCTTGTCTTGTCCTAGAACATGCAGTATGTTACTTCAAATATTGTCTGTGGCTCATCTGACAAAAACCAAGATACAAGTAAGAAGATACTTACAGACCTATAGCCAATTTGAAAAAAAAGAAAAAGGTGGATTACTCAGTGAAACTTGATCAACACTTTTTTTCACTGTCTGGAGAACCCCTAACAATTCATCAGTTTTGGTGGCAGATGGTGATTGATCAGCTGTGCCTGGAGTAGATTCGTACAGGCTGCTTTTTCTATTTGAGAAATAATGTTATGAGGAAAGTAAACACATTGCCCCTTAGGCTCCAGGAAATCCAGGAAGTTTTTGGAAT
>VZSF01003777.1:651-25363 GCA_013398295.1 Chionis minor
GAAGGCTGGATGCTCTTCAAGAACGTGCTCTTGGAGGCACAGGAGCAGGCTGTCCCCATGTGCCGTAAGATGAGCTGGTGGGGAACATGACCGGCCTGGCTGAACAGGGAGCTTCTGCTGGGTGTCAGAGAAAAAAGGAGAGTGTACCATCTTTGGAAGAAGGGGCAGGCAACTCAAGAAGAGTATAAGGCCCTAGCAAGGTCATGTAGAAAGAACACCAGAAAGGCAAAAGAACAGCTAGAACTTAATCTGGGCAACAAAGCTGGTGAGGAGTCTGGAGAACAGGTCTTATGAGGAGCAGCTGAGAGAGTTGGGATTGTTTATCCTGGAGAAGAGAAGGTTGAGGGGAGACCTTATCACTCTCTACAGCTACCTGAAAGGAGGTTATAGCTAGGTGGGGGTCAGTCTCTTCTCCCAAGTAACAAGCGATAGGACAAGAGCAAATGGCCTCAAGTTGTGCCAGGGGAGGTTTAGGTTGGATATTAGGAAAAACTTCTTTACCGAAAGGGTTATCAGGCATTGGAAGAGGCTGCCCAGGGAGGTGGTGGAATTGCCATCTCTGTAGGTATTTAAAAGACAGGTAGACGTGGTGCTGAGGGACATGGTTTAGGGGTGGTTTTGGCATAGGTTTATGGTTGGACTTGATGATCTTGAAGGTCTCTTCCAACCCAAGAGATTCTATGATTCTATTCTATGATTCTAAATTAACTTTGTCTCATCCACAGAATGGCAGTCTGGTTGCCACGTGCCTCTATGCCTACAAACAGATAATGTCATAATCCAATTGAGGGAAATTTTATGTTTGGTTAGCCCCTAATAGTTGCTCATTAAATGTGGTTAAGTGATATTATACAAGCAGGGAAATTTTTGCAACCGTGTAACTTGTTTAGCCATCCTCTAACATATAAAACAATGTTTAACAACAAGCATAGTGTAATAGCAGTCAGTAAAATCACAATGGGGTACAGCATTAGGTTTAGTATCCCAATTGTTTTTGGAGACCATCCAAACAGGACCTCCAACCGTCAGTTTTCTCCATCCTTTTTGACTTTTTTAAACACTCAATGTATTTCTTCAGTATCCTGATGGCCTGTGATAAAAGCCTTTGTCTGATTTCTCCTGCCTGTTGTAGGAAGTTGATTAAATCAAGGTATTGGAGGAGTTGTTTGATTATAGCTAGATTCATTCTGGTAGGTGTGGGTTGTAGGTTGCAGTATAACATGTAATCAAAAGACAAATCACCATGAGTCATTATCGGTACAGGAAAATTAAAATCAGAACCAAAAATCATGGAGAAATTACATATACATAGATTGAACTGATCGGTTATGTTGTAAACAAAGTAATCTATCAATAAAGTTTCAAACAATGTTCACATGCAGACACGCCCTTTTTCAACATATATGACTACAGTTTCAGTAAGCTCTTTTGTGTGGATTTCAAAGTGGCAAATATTTTGTTCTGTGTTCAGATACCTTGAGCTTCAAGAGTATTACTTTCACAAATGAAACCTTTTTGTTCTTGCACAATGCACGTATTTACATCAATTTTTTGCCACTCTTTTTGATGCGCCCACACCCTAAGCTCCAAGGGATAGAGTACGGTTCCATTGTGATTCAGTCCTAATGCAATGATTATGTATATATCGTGCACTGAAGTGCCGCCGTATGGTGGGGACAAAGGCAACAATCTTATCACTTTCTTTGTGATAAGTGAAGTTGACTAATTGCCACTACAACTGAAAACTTTTCAAATTCTGAGGCATTGTATACCAAATAAATGTATGGATCTCAGAGGTTTGGGTTCCTCCTTCTCCTTCTCTAATGATGGCTGTTACTGTAGACTGTAGCCGTAATTGTGCCTGGATACAACTGAAGGCAAGAAAGGTATTACCTTGGGTTGCCCTGAGGGCTTTTACAATTAATTGATAACCATTTTTTTCAATTCATTCCCAGTGAGGTAAAATGTCTAATAGGAGCCATTGGCTTGCTCCTAAGGCCAATAGAAATTATTTTAGTGGGCATTCCAATTTGGTTAGGTTGTCTGTAGTAGTAATCAATTTGTTCATTAGGAATTCAATGTCTATGCTATTTAGTACCCCTAATCCTGTTTCAAATAGCCCAGTTGTGTCCCATTGTATACATTGGGATTGTTTATTGTTTAAAGATCATTCGTGTAACCACGCTAGCAAGCCGGTGTGAACAACTCTGCAAAAGGTAGAACAGTCTGATTTAATTGCTGACACATTCATGTGCAGTGTTAGCTCCAAGCTTTTTAGAGACCAACTAGGGTTAGAGAAAATTCACTGTTGTCCTGTATTTTTAATTATGTAAAGACCTGTTCTATGAATGTGAGGAAACAATTTAATAGGCCAAGTTGATAAAAAATGGCTGTTGAATTTCAATTTTGAACTGGAACCAAGCTGGAATGAAATATGAGGTCAGCTCAAAACCACATTATGAGTACTGAGTAGAATATGGTAAAGGTATACCAACATTTGTATCCATAAAGACAAGCACGTGTGTGGTCAAAATCGTGTTACGGCTTGTTTCCACAGTAATGTGTAAACCTGTTGCACAGTCAGTGTGGTTTTCAAATTGGCATCCTGTTGAAATGTTGTCCTCATTCATCCCTTTTACAGATGGAATTTGCCAATCTTCATCTTTTATAATCTATTTTTGTTTATGGAACACAGTTGTTGCCTAATGCTACTACAGACAAATTTAGAGATCTGGCAAGATAAGTGTTGGGTACATATCCATTATAGCTGACATGAGCATGTATCCATGGCCATCCTGTGGTGCACAAGTTCCACATATTGAGTGTGCCAATTGTAAAATTAAATAGTATGTCTGTGTTTTTACAGCCTCAAATACAAAATACAATTATAGGTTTGGTAAAGGTGAAGTTACAACAACAATCTAAATTTGGTTATGTTATTTTATTACAATCGTTACTGTGGTTTCTTGGTCTGTAAAAATTAGTATAAGGTGCTTTAATTTGGGTTGATCCACTCATTACCCAACACCCAGTTTGTATTTTCTCTCCTGGCAAGGGTTAGCGTTTAACCATTGGATGAGTGCCATTCCAACCCGATTGATCTTTTGAGTATACTTCATTCCATGTAAGACTAAAGTAGAAAGATTTAGGCCTGACTTGCTTTCTGGTGTTCCACTAATTCCAGTGTACCTTGACAGTGTGTGGTCTCAGGAATCCTGTATTTGGGCCTGTATTGAGAGTATACTTATGCCAATCAGCTGGGAAAGAGAGAGTAGGGAAAGGCCGTATGGACAAAAACACATTTCTTTTTTGATGGGCTGGCTGACCGTTGATTAATTATTACCAGCTTCAAAAGTTGAAGTAATCTTGTTCTTCAGTAATATGGTTAAGAAAGGCCCTGATACAATATGTCAAATCCCATATAAGAAGATACAGTCTATGACAAAAATATATCTAAGAGTGCCCTAAAGTTGTTGCTGTAAACAGAATAGCAGAGGCAATAGTATTGTTGCTTAGCTGTGTCAATAATTTGCACTTCAATTTACTAATATTAAGAAATGACACCTTGTATTTCTGACAGTACTTTAATATAATTCAATTGAATGAAGTAGAGAGCTAAATTTTCTTTATCCATTTATCACTTATCAAGCCAACAGTGATTTATGAACCCCAAAATAAATGAAAAAAAAACCACAAAAAACAGTGTGTGTATTTCAGGGGACCATGAAAGATAGTTAAAATCTTTCTTATTGAGAGTACAGTCAAAGGCATACTCTCATCTATAAGCTAAGTTTTAGTTGTATCAACATGTTTTCATTGCTGGGACATTCAATATGTATTTGCTGCTTAAGGTACTTATCAGGGTATTAGTATCAGTACTTCTAAAGCAATAACACCCCTACCTTATTGGCCAGCTGACGTAAAGACCTTATGCAGATCATGTCCAACATTGCAGGAACACAGGCTTCATAAGAAAGAAACTTAATGTCTAGGTTGAGATGGTAGGTGTAGTGCCTGGTGTTTTCACTATATTGTCTTCTTACACGTAAAGGTAGAAGCTTCCTCTTCACTTCCTAGGTATGACTCTAATTAACTAACTGCGAGAGTAGCTTCATACACATATCTAGAAATAGACTTGGAGTCTTGAATTATTTTTACTTCCCTTTTTATATTCCCCTTTAAGCTGTCATCACTGTTATTCTAAAACTTTTCAAATGATATGGTAAATATATTTTCACAGCGTTGAGATGCTCTATTTTAGAAATAAATGCATTTGGGAAAATTAACCTCAAGCCCTTTACACTCTATCAGTAGTCAGTCAAGAGAAATATTATGTCAGGTGTTTTATTGCTGCTTTCTGTTTTATTTTCCTAGTGTCAAACAAAAGACATGGGTCAGTACTTTCAGGAAAAATGCGGCATCCTGTGTTCCACCAACTATATTGTAAACCCTGTGTCAAAAGGAAACATGGGGTCAAAGTTTTGTCTCCTCTGAATGACTGTAAATTTCCTAATGCCTTGGAAAACAAAGGGAGAAGGAAACTACTTGGAACAGAAGGCACCAGAACTAGGCTGTACAGCCGGGAAGGTTTCAGAGAACAGGCTTAAAACCAGTACCCCTGTAGGGGTCTGTGGTAAGGCCTGAGAATGAGTGAGAAGTGAGGCGAGATGGAGACTGAAACTGCAACCGGCAGCCTCCCCCCTCAGAAACAAACAAAACCCAACCAAACACAAACCAAAAAACCGTAGAGTTGGAAATCAAAAGGAAATGGGAAATTTAATATATGATGGACCTGTTGGATGATGACTGCTCCAGCCTTGCTCTCAGGCCCAGCCATGTTGCAGCCCTTGAATGCAGCAATTATCATTCTTTGAACCAAATAAAACCAGAAGAAAGTGCTGAATTGATGACATTTGCACACAATGACATTGCTTGCTAGCCTTGTGGTACCATTTCATTCTTCCAGTTCTCCATTTTCCTCCTTTCTCCTCTTCTCTCCCCAAAGCGTTACGTGATTAGGTTGTTTACTAAGCATGAACCAACAATGTTGTTTCTTTGTAATGGTTATTATTTACTTAAAAGTAATCATGCTAATATTATGCTTGTGGGAGAATGAATTGGGAAGCTGGAATGCAGAAAAGTGAATTTTAGGGCCAGAGGAAAGAAGAATGTGTGAAATCCTAAGTGGGGCAGCTGGTACCAAATGAACAGCTGGTGGTTAAGGAGATCACATTAGTACTCTTATTTGGCTGCTTGTGCAGAGCCAGGAGCTGAGTTGTAGCAATACAAAAGAAACATTAAAGGATTCTTCCCCACCACGATGCCCCCACCCCCGATATCTGTGCCATCCTTTTGCCATCAACAATATTTTTGAGACACTTGAAAAGTATAAACAGTTGCTATTTCTAGTCAACATGCATGGTTACTATTTAAAAAAGGTGTCAGTCTCTTCTTCAGCTGTTTTCTCGACTTTGCTTCTATTACTGTAGTGGCCAGAAGTTAGCAATATATGCTACTATTAGGTTTTGCTTAGGAAACTGTCTTGATTTCCATTGAGAAATGTGAATTCCTAGTTAGAAAGTAGTTGCTGCCTCTCCACAGTTATTCCTGAGACATATATCTATGAAAAAAAATCCCACGCATCTTTTAATAACTCAAGATTAGATTCCACAGAAATCAAGATTTAATCGCTAAGGAACTCAGCTAAATGTGACACTGTAGCCTGACCACAGAACTATTATAAAATTTGCGGTCAAATGATTCAGAATCAGCAAGGATACAAGAATATTTAAAAATCAAAAGTTTCGTTTCCCACAGTTTCATATAAGCTAGAAAACATCTTACATAAATATAAATTATAAGGAATAATTAGCAAAGTTTGCTATGAATCACGTTCTCAGGTATGTTAATGTATTGATTAAGTCAGGACATGAGTCATAGATGGATTCAGTATGTCATGTGGAAGAAAATGAAAAATCAGTGAATTATAATTAGATAATATTCAAGAGAGTTAGGAATCCTGCAGAAGTTCTAAGACTATCAGAATAGAGACTTTTCGGGGTCTTCGGCCTCTCTGCAGTACAGTTATTTAGCTACCCAACAAAATGCGGGAGAAATCTAAACTAACACATGAGAAAACATGTCTGGAACCTGCATTTTACAGAAAACTTATATGGGACATGAAGTAAGGATCTAATAATCATAACATCAAGGCATAATATATTATCCAGACTTTCCTTGTTGCTAGCTTAACCAGAAAATACAGCTGCAATAGCTGCATTTTAAATAAAAGTAACTGAAAGTTAGAAAATTCTGTGTATTTTTTTCTCTGGTATATAAATGTATAGATGTGTTCTACCTAACATAGCCAAGTTATAGTCAGAACTACTTGTCCCTTGATTATGAAAAACATTGAATGAAATCCTGACTATATGAAAGTCAGCAGGACTTGCCATTATCTTGCAAAACTGTGAAATAGTACAGATATATTCTATGATAGTTCATCTACAATGTTGATACCACAGTTTTTCATTGCATGTATCCTCTAAATGCTTGGAAAACAGTAAACTAAAATGCGAATGATGTAAAATGATCATAGACAAGCTGAGGAAGTGTGGGTTAGATGAAAGGACAGTGGGGTGGATCGAAAACTGGTTAGCAGGTAGGTCTCAGAGGGTTGTGATCAGTGGGGCAGAGTCTAGTTTGAAGCCTCTAACTAGTGGTGTTCCCCAGGGGTCAGTGCTGGGTCCAGTCCTGTTCAATGTATTCATCAATGACCTGGATGAAGGGATGGAGTGTACCATCAGCAAGTTTGCTGATGACATGAAACTGGGAGAGGTGGCTGACACTCCAGAAGGCCGAGATGCCATTCAGCGTGACCTCTACAGGCTGGAGAGTTGGGCAGAGAGAAACCATATGAAGTTCAACAAAACTAAGTGTATGGTCGTGCACCTGGGGAGGAATAATCTGGGAGATATTCAGTCTGGGAGATATTCTGGTCGTGCACCTGGGAGATATTCAAAACCCACCTGGACACCATCCTGTGCAACCTGTTGTAGGTGGACCTGCTCTGGCAGGAGAGTTGGACCAGATATCTCTAGAGGTCCCTTCCAACCCTTAAGATTCTGTGATTCTGTGATCTCTTTAGAAGTCATGACTCTATAGACCTGGACTCCTGATTTTAAATACTAGGAGCTGATAGCATTTTACAGCAAATTTCCTAATACAAAAAGGGTTGAAAAGCTTATTTTCAAATTGGTGTCAAAAGTTTTTGTAGAACTTTTAACATTTTCTGCACTCCTGAACACATATGCAGACCTAGGTGTTTTTGAGGAGTCTCTGCTTTAATTTAAGGGTGGGTGGGGTTTTTTTTCTGGTTTAGAGTTTGGTAAGTCTGGCTTTCTCAGGCAATTTTCAGGTGCTTCCATCTTTTGTGTTACCAAAAGATTGAAACAAGGTAAATTGAGAGTACTTTCTGAGCACTATCCTGAATAGGCAGCCCCAAATGACTTTCTCAGGCTTTTCTGTGTCCTTCTGTTCAGCTTTTTATTCTTCCTCTCTTTAGGAGGGGCAAACACTCTAGAAACTGTTAATATATATAATCTGAAAATAATTTTATATGTGTTTCAAGATTAGGAAAAATAATCATTTAAAGATTTATTACTCATAACATGACTGAAGTGATTTGTCCTGTGGTATTAAATGTTACTTCATGATAAAAAAGTTCATCAACAAACAGCTAATATAATTGAACTCAGATCTACAAAGGGATGGCACAATATAATTTCCTGTCAATAACTGATGAATTATGCACTGTCTTTGAAATGTTTTGGTCCTGGTAAATATGTTTGTATCTTCCACACTAAATTTATAGACAAAATAATGAAACGTTTTTTTCTCTGGCAGTGTGTCAAGTGTACCTATATTTTTCATTTAAATTTATTTCTTATTTGTATTAACATCCTAGTTATGGGACAACCTGCATGAATCCTCCTAGTAGCAAAAGGGTCTTGAAAGGTAACTAATTAAAAAAAAAATAAAATCTGTAATACATATTCATTTCCTTGGCTTCAAATTTAAAACCAGAATAGTTACTCAATGCTCTGAACCACAGTCAAATTGTTTTTGGTATTTCAGCATGTCCAGAAGCAAATTCCTACATGGCCTCATTTGACTTTTACTCAGGTCAAACCTCAAGAAAATTCCTAACTCTCACAGGTGAAAAAAATGCATTTTTAATTTAATATTCTCCAGTGTTTGAATGACATAAATGTTGCGTTGTGATGCTTCTATAGTGATATATTTATTAACATTCCAGGTGTGTTTGTATCTTTGGAAAGACTTCAATAAACTATTCAGATTATTACGCATCCATAAATTTGCAACAAACCACATATTATTATATATGATTGAAATTACAATATCTAACATTTGAATGAGCATCTAAAGTTTCTTAAAAGTATATATATGCATGTGTGTATACGTACACAAACATATACACACATACATCTATGTATATTTATATCTATCTATCTATCTATCTATCTATCTATCTATCTATCTATCTATCTATCTATGTCTATAGCAAAGGTACTACCTCATCTGTAACCAATTCCTTCCTAAGTGATAACTTAAAGGGAAAATAACCAAACACAAAATAAAATCAAAAGTCCCACAAACCAGAATACGTATTTTAGACAGGATTAAGACTAAGAAGAATACCTTTTAGTATAATACTTTAAATCACTGGGAAACATTGAATTCCATCTGTCTCATAAAGGAAAGGCAACAGGGCAGCTCCTCAGTTGTACAGCTGAGTTGGATTTAATGTACATAAACCTGAAAATCCGACCTACTACCTGTGTAATAACTTTAACAGATCATAAGATAGCAGACATAAAAATACCACTAGTCTAGCATTGAAAATTATAGACACATAGCAGTTTTATCCACTCATGGGTAAAGATTGCAAGAGTGCAACATATGAGTTTAAACGGTAGACTGCACTTTTATTTAACCTACGCAAGTATTCTGAGAGAACTGCAAATATAGATATCTTAGTAAATGAGAAAGATCTCAAGGGCTCACTGCTTTGATGTTGACCTGGGAAAGAACAGATTTAATTCCCAAGCTGACTTTCTGCATAGTCTTAAGCAACTTGGTTTTGTCTCTGATCTCTATGAGCAGGAGTGCTCTGCATTTACTAAGCCCAGACACATCTGATGGCCATATAATAGCAGGAGGCCTTCTTATTGTCTTGTTCTTGATGGATTGTGCAGCCTGACTATTGTAAGCAGAGATTCCTGATCTAAGGATCTGAGAAAGGAGAGGGGAAAAAAACCCAAAAAAACAACAAGCCAACAACAAAACAAGAAAACCAAAAATTACTTGTTGCAGAAGGTAAAATAATTTAGGTTAGAAAGGATCTCTACAGGTCATCTATTTCATCAACCTCCCCCCAGACAGGGACAATTTTGAATATAGTTCACATTTCCACATTAGATCAGGTTACCTAGGGCCTTGTGCAGTCAGATTTTGAGTAACTCCAAGGATGGTGTTCCCACAGTCTCTTTGGCCATCTGTTCCAGTGGCTGATGAACTTTATTGTGAAGAATTGTTTCCTTCTCTTTAATCAGAATTTGCCTTACTGTATCATGGGTTCAATGTCACTTGTCCTATCACTGTGGACTTCCAAAAGAGTCTGGCTCCATCTTACTCAGCCCCTCACCAGGTAATTGAGGACAGCTACCATATCACCCTTTAGCCTTCTGCAGGGCGCACAGGCCCACCTGTGTAAGGCTTTCCTTCTATGTCATGTGATCCAACCCAGAAAATATTTTAGTGGCTTTCCACTAGACATTACACTAGTTGTAGTCCTGTAAGCACATGTAAAAGAGAATAATCACTTCTTTTAACCTGCCAGCTCTGTTTCTGCTGATGTATCACAGTATCCTTTTTTGGCTTCATCACTGCAAGAGTGTACTGCTAACTCACATTTAATTCATTGTTGCAAGGCCTATAGGCTTTTTCTGCAAAGCAGCTCCCTAGCCAGACAATCCCCATTCTGAATTGTTGTTGCATGAGGTTTCTCTTTCAGGTAGTGGACTGTGTTTGCCTTTGTTGCACTTCATAAGGTTCCTGAGAAGGCTAGCTTCAAGCTGCCAGAGTTTCTCTGCATGGTAAATCTACTTTCCAGTGTATTCCAATCCCTCCAGTTTAGTATCAGCTATTTGAGAGTTCTTTCTGTCTCATTGATCGTGTCATTAATGGAGATATTAAACAGCATTGGCATGAACATGAACATTTAAGGAGTGTTACAAGTAATGAGCTGCCAACCGTACTTCTAACAATTGACCACTAGTTCTATAGCCCAGTGGTCCGGTCCATTTTCTGACAAGAATTTTTAAAGACTTGTTTAATTGAAGGTAAATGGTATCCATTGCTATCCTCTCATGCACAGAACTAGTCGTTTCACCACAGAAGATAGTCATGTTGATTAGACCCAATATGTCCTTAGTGAATATGTGTTGGCTATTTCCAATCACCTTCTTGTCTGCCACTTGTCTGAACATTGTTTGCAGGAGCGTTTGATCCATAACCTTTCTGAGAACTGAGGTTAGGCTGGCTGTGGTTTGTCAGACCCTCATTCTTGCCTTTTGAAGATGGGGAGGTCAGTGGGGACTTTTTCCGGTCACCGGGACTTATCAGAGATAATAGAAACTGGCATTGCAATGAAATCAGCTAGCTTTCTCCATGTCCTTGTGCACATCCAAGCCAGTCCTGTGAACTTGTGTCTTTGTGAATTGCTTGAGTGGTCCTTACCTTGACCACCCTCTGTCCTGGGGTATACTTCACTTCCTCAGATTCTGACACTAGCCACAGACTGCAACAGCTTGAGAGCAGACCCTTCCACTAAAGAGCAAGACAAAGTGTTAAACACCTTCGGCCTTTTCCCAGTCTTTTGTCTCTGGGTTGCTTTCCTGTTTCAGCAGTAGACCCTTCCTTGTCCTTCCTTTTACCGCTTCCACCTGTAGAAGACTTTCTTGTTGCCTTTTCCCATCTACAGGCCAGTAAATATGACATTAACTATAGGCTTTGTGTTGACCTGATAGTACAGGCTCTCAGGACCTGTGTGGATCTGTCTTAGCCTCTGTTGATTTTCAGCTTGTTTATCTGTACTAACAACAGCCCATCTGTCAGATGACTATCACCTAGTTTATTTTAGCTTAGCTGTCTGAATACTGTAAAGGTCTGACAAACCTATGTAGTCACAAAGTAATGAAAAATGGCCCTTTTTATTAATTAAGATAAGGGATTCTATTATGTAAGTTTAACTAACACCCAACAGATGAAGATGGTCATATTTTAGCTGGGAACCAATGAAGAAAGGGCATTATACCCTAGTAAATGTGAATTTTGCCATTAATAACAAAGGCTTTAGACTGCCCATTTCAGGTTCCAGGGGGTGTCTGGGCTTCCCTTGGCCTGAGCAGAGCTGAGCTGGGTTTACCAGGCACCCCATGGCCAAGTGCCCACTGCCCAGCCTGTCTGAGCTCCAGCTCTGGGAATGCCACTGGGGAAGGGGCTGAGAACCCCAGGCAGCCCCTGCTGAACAAACAACCCTCAAGAGTATTGAGGAGTCGCAGGGCAGCTTTCACTCCTTTCCTGGGAGCAGGAAGAAGGGAGCAGTCTGGGGTAAGGAAAAAAAAAAGTAGCCTCAGGCAGATGTCAAGACTGAGGAGGAAGGGACACCTGCCATAAGCCTCATACTCTGCCGTTAGCTTCATATTCTGGTGAAGACCTTAGGCTGCTGACAATTTGGCCACTCAGCCATCTTGAGGAAGACTTAAACTGTTCATGTTGGGACTCAGATACTGGACGTGTGAGCAAAATATCAGAGAAAAGGAATAGACAGTAAGAAACCACAGTAGAACAATTTTAGCCTTATTTAGGCTTTTCAACAATTATATCATTTGTATTATAGCACTTTATATCATTGTAAATAAACTAACAGTAACTACTTGCTTTATTTTTTAAACTTTTAAATTTCACTACTCTTACCTCCACACATAAGGTACACTCCTTTCACCCATAACAAGAACTGGAAGATAATACATCACCAGTTTCCCCTCCTAACACTGTCTCTCCACACACATACACACAATGTGCCTATAATACTCAACTCTAGACCATCCACATTTCCTCTTTTGGTAGACTTCTTTTTTGTTCTTCAGTTCAGTAAGGAATTCTGTCTTCAGTGACACTGTCCACTTGTTACCGTTGTATTCTCTTGCATTTTGGAATGGATTATTATTACTTTCAAATGCTGTTCTTCATGACCAAATAGGTTTATGCATCCTTTTGTCCTGTACTCTTTCCTGCCTACCAGTTCCCTGAACAAGCTGAAGCCTACCCTGCTGAAATCCACAGTCATTATTTTGTTGACTGTTCGCTTCAGGCAAGAGACTGCCATAAGGCTGCCCCAGTTTGAAAATTAGGAAAATCATATCTCTTATCTTCAATGGAGGGTGTTAATGGAGAGTGTTAATGGACCATCCACTTATTGAGCTACGTATATATGCTTCATTACTAACACATGAAGAAAGCCTGTTACATATTTCTAATTTGTCTTCTCCTTTATAAGATATAAACTTATTGTAAATTAAGTTCTGAACAAGGTACAGTTAGTAGATACTAAAGGAATCATAGTGTACCCTAGAAATGGAAGGCAGAATGCTGTCACAAGTTATTATTAGGAAAAATTTCTTCACTGAAAGGGTTATCAAGCATTAGAAGAGGCCGCGGAGGAAAGTGGTTGAGTCACCATCCCTGAAAGTATTTAAAAGTGTAGATGTGGTGCTTAGGGAGATGGTTTAGTGGTGAACTTGTCAGTGTTAGTTTTACATTGGACTTGTTGATCTTAAAGATCTTTTCCAACTTAAATGATTCTATGATTCTAAGTATTTTCAGAGCAAACCTGCTGCTGTAACGATGTTAATACTGCAACTATAGATGATACACATGGAATATTACATTTAAATATTTTATCACTATGCTACTATTACAGAGATTCTAAAGGTCAGCTTGGTAAAGGCTTCCTGTTTCCCATCAGCTCGTTCTTTTCTTCAGCAGCTTTCCACTTACCTTGGGAACACTGGTAATATTGAGAAGTCTCTTTTGCCTGGAGTGTGGTCTGCAAGTGAATGCATGTGCATTTCCTGCATCAGATTTTTGTGTCTGTGAATAGCATTAATGCAGACTAGAAATAATAATAGCAATGATAAAGTTATGTAGCAACGTGTTAAATGCATCATAGATGAAGGTTTTTATTATAGGTTTTTTATTATAGGAACTACTTAAAATGTTTTAAACCCTTTTGGATTTTGATGCATGTCATTGTATTGCAAGTTTTCTTGAAACTTTGTTCTCCATTATCAGATGGATATATCTTTCTGCCAAACTTCTGATCTATTTTAGGAGTAGTGAATACGGTTTTTTCCAGTGACAGACATACAATTCATAAGATGTTATCCATAAGGTTCTAAACATACTCTGTTACCCATCTAAGAGTGCATGTGTTCTTGCTGCAATCCTGCAGGAAGACTACAGAGAACTGAGGAAAAGTAATCATTTACCTTCTAGAGAATCTAAATTATTCTTTTAGTCAAAAGAGGCAGATCAGAGAGAAAGAAAAAGTGACAATAGGCAAGGGGTTGATGTTGTGTATTCTGTAGAGTTTCAATAAGAATGCATTTATTGTAGGTTATGTCTAGATCTTCATTCTGACCTCCATGCATGAATTTTTACTTTGTGTGAACAGCCAAATGCAGGAGGGTATGATGGTGTGATCTGAACTCATCCCAAGGTACTGTTGAAACACCCTTTAGGCACATAGACAGAATCAGAAACTCTTCATTTAGTGAAATTGATTTTGTTATAATGTGATGAAACTTCTTACACTAAAACAACTTATTCCAGCTTCTTAATGTCTCTGTAACCTTTGTCTGAATGTTGTGACAACCACAGCTTTGAGGTGAATCTGCCAAAAACATCTTAAACTGAGACACCTTAAGAAGACTTAAGAGCTTTTAACTTCAAAGGAAACATGTTTTATTAGACTATAGGCTCTAACGTTTTGGTATTTATAGAGAGAAAACTCAAAAAGAAAGTTCAAAACTGGGCCAGTTCAAAAGAAAAGAAATTAAAAAGAGGTTTATACAAGATTCTCATCTTGGACATTGTGTCTTTGTGGAAAAGTCCTAGTTTCCAACCTTGATTTCCCTAAACTCAGGGGCTCTGAGAATCATTGTAAATGCTTTTCCGTTTCCTCTGGTTCATGAGAAGCTTTTCTTCCTGTAGCCCCACAAGCTTAGTTGTGGATCTCCTTCCCTCTTTGTTTCAAAAGTTTCTCCATCCTCAGAAGAGCTGTAGGCTTCCAGCTCCCTCCTGCAAATCTTCTTTACCTACCACATTCTTCATTCTCTCCAAAATGTTATTTTCTTTGAGCAGGATCAAATGATTCTGAAAGGCAGGAAAAATCTCTCTGTCCTGAAGTTTCACCTAATCCCATCAGTCCATTGGTAGAAAAACTACTGTGCAGACTGAGAAAACACAAATAGAACTCACTGACTGCCACGAAGGCCTACACAATGGTCTGCTGTAAGAGAAGAAGGGAGAGGAGTGGAACAAATTGCTACAAGAATCAATGTTAGCATCTTTGTGAGTAACTATTTAGTATTCACCAGTGTACTCTGTCCGTGACTGCATACCTGGCAGGTAGTGCCACTGTTGATTAGCAAAAGGTTTGGCAGAGTAGAGGCTTGTGTAGCAGCAGGTTTTAGTATAGATGTAGAGAACAATAAAAATTTGTTGAAGTTTTTTTCGTATTTCTGCTAGTTTTGTGGGAGATCAGTGGAGAGCCACTGATGATGAAGGTAGGCAGGAAAATAAGCTTATTTTTCTGTGCATGAGCTGCTTAATTTTCAAATACTTGCAGGTGGGAAGAGCAACATGGAGATCATTAAATACATATAATATTTTTCATGTAATTCATCACTGTTTCTCTTTTTCATTTCCTACAGTAGTTTGCTTCTGAAAAAGCTGTGCTAGGTGTTCAGTAGCATCTAAGGGACATTCGGCATCTCTTTTTTCCTTTTTTTCCTTTTCTCTTTTGTTATTCAAAAGCTGCATATGGGAACTAAAAAGGAAACAAGACACTCTTTTTTTCCAATTTCTTATGAAAGAAAAGAATGAGGTGTTGCAGAAAAAGATGAGTATAAACAAAATGAATTTGTAGTGGTAAATCAATTATCCATTCATTTCATAATGACAATGCAATGTTATTCTTTAATTGCACCATTTTAACAGCAAACACATTTTTAAAAAATGAAATATTTGACACTGTTAGTTATTTTGTTGTTGAGAGCTATTTTTATATATATAACGTAACTGCTATTACGAGTTTTACCATATTAATTGCTGCTGGTGTTGTTTAACATATAGTTATCACAGAGGTAATTATTATATTTATTTATTATAATGTAGAGCTCCCATATCTATATGGAATGTTATCTATAGATACATACTGTGAAACTGTTTCTGATAAGAGGCAATTTTGTACTTACGAAAAATGCAAATTAGCAATTACCTAACTTTAAAGTCTTACCTAGAGTAGGTGTTTAGGTAGTCTTACCTAAAGTAGGTGTTCTTTAAGGAAGAAAAATAAATAAATCTGTAATCTACAACTGAATGTAGGAAACATTGTGTACTCTTTTTTTCTCAGGACCGCGGAACTTGAATTCACAGTGGCATATACTTTCTTACATAAAAAGTCCTAGTGACTTCACTGTGAGTAGTCATATGAGTAAATGACCATGAACATGAAAGAGGGTTACATAAGTTACAATTCTGTGATTATATTGCTTGGCTTGAAAAAAGACAATCAGCTTTCACAAACAACTAGTTCTTGACAGAAATAAAAAACATATATTCAGATCCATTTGTATCTGGAAGGGATAGTGTCTTAATCCCTGTGTCATAAAAGTTGTCAAGAAGCCTCTAATAGTTTTAACAAGGCAATGAGCCTCCTATGGATGAGGCATACAGTAAGTCTAAAACTGACATAATATCCGTAGGTATATAGACACACATTTCAATGCCTAACAGTAGATGTAATGTAGTTAACAGCATGGCACAAAGTAGAAAGACTAATTTGTCATACAATTGGTTTGCAGCATGTGATCAGTTTCATATTTCAGTGTTTTGTGTATATTGTAATTCACAGATAAAGGGGGAAAATAAATCTAGATTTCTGTACAAGGTAAATTTTGGGTTAAAGTGAGGGCAATTAATTGGTAGTCTTACAGGTGAGAGAGATGCTTACATAAACTTATTGACAAATAAATTGGACTAAACCACATATTCCAGTAACAAGAAAAAAATATTTCTTCTGTCTCTGTAACTTTAAATGAAAAGATTGTTGCATATAAAACATTCTATAGAAAAGAAATAAAAGAAAATAAACTTTGTTTAGTTTGGTAGGCCCTTTATAAAAGTCACTAACTGTAAAGGTGACTAATAAAGTGCCTGCAATACACTTTGACAGATTGAATCTGGATTGTTGTCAGATACAATGCAAGAAAATTATGTACTTTGGTTTCCTCTTTCTCTCCTGAAAGAGATTCAAGTAAGCTTATTTTTTCTAGCATACTTCTATATTTGAACTTGATCTATCAGTCATGATGTTCATGACTGTGTTGTGCAATATTTTTCGTTCCTCCCTGGACCCAGGCTTTAGAATTGTACTACTTTGTCTCTACAATAGCACCTGGAGACAGAGAGAGGAGAATACGTGCTTATTGTTTTGAATTTAGTTTCAAATAAACATTCTGAAATAATAGTAAGATCTAGAAACAATGAAATTGCAATAACACAAGATTCCAAAATCTAACAAGACAATTTACAGTACATAGGGTATTTCTGTAGTGTTCAGTAAAATTCTGGAGGATGTTGAGCATCCTTAACATTCATTAAAGTAACTAGGGTGTTTGAAGTGTTCTCACAATTCTTCAGGAAATTATTATTGCAGCACCAAATTTTTAGTGCTGCTAATAATGCATAAATTGATGTTTGCAGAGTGCTTTGGAATCTAGATGAAGGTCAATATGAGCAAGAACTCTTATAAGGAAGGTAGTGTGTAAAATATTCTCTTAAAAAATAAAAATTCTAGATGGATTTGTCCCAGTTTCGTTCCTTAGAGTGTTTTCCAAATGTAATGAAAAGGAAACTTGCAAAAGTTATTATAGCATTTTATCAGGGTTTTTTTTTTTACGTCTTGACTTTTGTTAGACATTTGCATTACATGATTCTTCTTTGTGTGGATTGCTATGAAAACATTAAAAAATTTTCAATTGAAAAAAACCAAACTTCTAGCTAAATTGTGAGGAACAATACGTGTCTAAGGTTTTGTCCATAGTTTTAGAGACAAAACTTTCCTTCAGATACTACAGTACAAGATTATAGCCATCATATCCTAATCGGAGGCAAATCTCAGTCTGGAATGTGATCTTTACGAAACTTATCATCAGGAGACATTTAAAACACATTTGCATAAGTCATATGTGTATCACATAGGAAAAGGATAAAAGAAGAATTTAATGAAAATGAGAAAAATCAGCAATACCTATACCTGGTTGTTTTCCACCTCAAACCCTTACTGCTTAAACACTCCCTGTATTTTAAATAAGGATTTAAATAAGGCCACCTTCTGCTTGGCCTGTTTTGTTGGTATTTCCTGTTTCTCTAGAGTTCATTCAAGAATAAAACTCTCCTCCAAGCACATCTCCAATTTACTAGTAAAATGCTCAAATAATTCTTAAATTTTATTGTCCCAGAAAGACAAATTTGAGAATAAAATTCTTTATATAGTTTCTTTAGTAGGTCTGTGGCCTGCAAAATGAGATTATACTCTTCTTATGATCTAAAAATGATAGAACTGTGTACACGTTTGTATGCAGTTTCTTTTTCCATTCAGGTTAGAAACATTGTATCTCTCTTCTTCAAATTGATAAACTAAAAAAAAATATGACTTCATACTGCTAATTATTAAACTTGCTCTTTTTATGAAAATATGAGAGCCTTTTTCTCCAGGTTCA
Source organism: Chionis minor (assembly GCA_013398295.1). NCBI lineage: Eukaryota > Metazoa > Chordata > Aves > Charadriiformes > Chionidae > Chionis > Chionis minor. The sequence continues at coordinate 18,804 of VZSF01003777.1, forward strand.
CTAGCAAAACAGACTGAAAAAGTTAACTTTAATATTTCTTAGGTACTCAGTTTCAAATATTGTCTTAAAAATAATCTTTTCTAAGTCAATTAATTTTTATACTTACATCCCAGTTCATAATATAGTATTTTTCAGAACACTGAAGATACATGATTCTATTTTAATGTTAAGTACTTTTTACTTCCTTGCAATAAAAGATCAGACACGTTATCTTACCCATCAACAATATTGTGGCTCTTTTCTTAATTTTAAATGGTAAATTAAGGAATTTAAGTGGCACTCCCACTCGCACTAAATATAAATGGCATGATTATAAGTGTGATCCTATGCAGGTTATTGTGGAGTTGTATTGCATTCTTATATGTAAATATGATGTAAAAATATAATAAATTATGATTCGCAATGGAGTTTGTATGTGTGTTTATTGTATCACTATCATATCTCAACTGAAAGCAATGGCAATTTAGGCAGGTAATAAAACAAATTGCTCTCTGAAAGTCCTAAAAACAAATTGCTTCTCAGAAGTTTATTTCAAATAATGTAACTGATTTAATTAACCCCAAAGTAAACACACTAATTAGGTACTAGTGAAAGAAAAATTGGGACATGCTGGGATAATGAAAAGACTGGCAAAGAGTGATTGAATTATCCTTAATCTCGTGTTTCAAGGGAATCATCATGAATAAATATTGTATTTATAATTTTTTAAAAATACTTCAAAGTAGCTGTAACTCCCAATAGAAATATCCTTCTGGGAAATTATTTTGTCTTCCTTCCTCCCCAAAAGTCTCACAAAACCGAGACAAAACAGAAAATAATAATTGACCAGTAATAATATGGAAGTCATGCCATGAAACGTTGCAAGCCTGGTACGTGACATTAATGAGTACATTCTAGGAACTCCTGAGAATACAGGCAAAATCACTTATGGTCTCATGTGCACCTGGCGCTGGTGAGCATGCACTCTTTAGCAATCAATTAAAGATTTTATATCTTAACCTGTAGATAATCAAGAAATTATGAAGGAGAAGGTTTTAGGTCAGCACCACATACATCAGCATCATCCCTGTTCACCCCATCACCGTAAATTAATCATTCTTTTACCTTAACTAGAGGCTAATATCTCAAAATTATTTTCCTGCCTTGTCTGAAGATTAAATACGTTGTAGAGAGGACATGCTCTAGTTTTCATGTCAAATGAGTTTAAAGTGAATAGAATTCACAATGAAATTGTTTATTTGCAAGCAGTTCAACAAACTCTGTGTATGGACCCAAGATGTAGAAGAATTTCTTGTTGGAGAATAAATACTACTCAGGGTATATTTGTATATCCAAGAGTGTGTGACATATTGAGTTATATCCTTATAATTAATTTCCACTAAACGTTCATTAAAAAAATGCTGATTTACTATGACAAATTATCTTTAGCATTCTACTTTCTTTGATCCTTTGTTCAAGATAATTAAACAGAAATATTACCTCATGACAATATATTTTTCTCTGAATCTTTCAGTACAAAACTGAAATTAGAGTAACAGTCAATTTGGGGAAAACATTCTTAGCGCCCCCTGTGGTAATCCTCTTTTGTGTATATTTCCTTCAGAGATTAATTTTTTGGTTTTTTGAAGGCAAAAACTCTAGCTGACCTCTCTCACAAGAGATACATTACTTGTATGGAGGTTGCATTTCATATATCTGTATAAATAATTATGGACTTTCTAAAGATCAGCCTTAATAGCTGAAGGAAAGCATAACAAGATTAATTTGCCTTCCACATGTTTCTTCCACTTTTTTTTTTTCTTCTGTAAGATTCAGGTTTCAAAGTGTAGATGTAGAAGGACTACAGTAGTATGATTAATTTAATTTTATTCACTGCCTTTTTGTGCTGAGGAAAACAAAATCAAACCAACCAAACCTACACCAGATGAAAAATAACCAAGTAATTCTGGAGATGTAGAGGTAAATAGGTTTTAGGTTAATTTAAATAGGTTAAATTGTATTTGAGTAAAAATAAAAAGAGAAAAAATAACGAGGAGTGAAAATAAGATGAAATAGCTTTTAATTTAAAGAAAATGTAGAAAGATGGTGCTTCAGTTCCTGCACTTCCCTTGAGCCAGGATGAAGACAAAAGTTAAGTAATGTGCCAAAAATACTGCAGAAACCAAATTGAAAACACTTTTAATGTTTAAAGACTTACTTTTTTAGTCAGTTTTAACTTCTATGCTGTAAAATAAATTTAATCTCAAGGTTTCAGACAATGTTGAACTAACTAGGAACTGAGCAACAAAGCAATTTAGGAAAATGGCTTAGAAACCAACTTTTAAAGCATAAGCTAAGGTGATTTCTTGAAGGAAGAGGGAGATAACTTGTTAGAAACTTTAAAAAGTTAAAAATTAAATTTTAAAACTGTCAAGTTTATCTTTTTTTATGAGAAGGTACATTTTTTCCTAAATGTCAAGTAATCATGACTATTGTCACTTTTAAAAGTAAGAGAGAACAGAATAAGTTGTTTAGCTTAAAGGGTGAAATTCATCCTGTGCAGGGATGCTACATGGAGAATATGAAAAACCTTAGGTTTTATATAAGTCCAGATTCTTAAAAAACATTGGTAAATCTTACTTCAGCAGGTTAACTTTAGCTCCAAAAAAAGTACGTGATACTGCTTCTATGACCAGATCTGTACCTGAAGTAGTCATCTTGATACAAGTATATAGTTAGTTAAAACCCATAAGTATGTAAGTGAGAGGAAGGTGAAGGAAAGGTATTTAAGTTCTTCAGTGGATTTGGTTCTTGGATTTTGCTGCATATAGACTAAAACCAGATCCAAATGTTGCAAAGGTTTTGTAGTTCTCCATCTCACGTTACGTTTTTCCTAGCCTGACTTTCTCCCTTGCAATAAAAAGAAAACGCAATACACAGCTACTTTGTACCTTTCGTTCACTAAAAAAATAAAACTGTAGTTTAAGAAGCACCCATGCTTTACATAGGGCTGCTATATATCATTGCAAGAAACAGTCATAGGATAAACCAAGCACTATATAGACTGTAAATCTTCTCCCTTTACACTGATATGCTACTCAGTGCAAGGTTGTATAGATGTCACAGTTTGGTTTTTTTACTGAAATACTTCTGGAAGAAGATACGACCTAATGTAACTCTGCAAAGCCAAGTGAATCAAAAAGATTTGGTTGCTTGAAAACCTGTTGAATTCAGAGTAAAAACATTCATTGTGGTAGTAGTAGAAGTATGATTTCAGGGAAGTAGAAAAATAAGAATGCTATTTTCTTCTTCTTTATTTGTTGATTTTATAAATTAAAAAATATAAATGTCCATCTGAACTTATTATCAGAACATATTGAGGTTCTCAGTCTTCTTAACTTTTAGATAAACATTCAAACCATCTTTCCATGAAATCTCTTGCCATACCCAGAACCCAGCTTCTGCTTGTACTTCAATAATAAAACACTAGGACTCTCCCCGCCCAAGACCTCTTAAGTCCCTACCTCCTGAAAATCCCTTGCAAAACAATGTCAGGTTTGCAAAGACAAGCATTCGGAAGAGTTTCCTCTCTTCTACCACTGATTGCCAGATCAGTTACATTATTAGAGAGATCACGTTTACATAGTCTCTTACCCCAAAACTTCTTTTGAACTTGAAATAGACAGTCTTTATTTAATGGGTGAATTATTATATTTTTTGACTTTGTCATTTAATATGGCTGCCTGCACATTGTTCCTGGATTTAGAAAGCCCTGCACAGAATAATGATCTGCTATTTCCAAATGAGGGGTTTTTTTCAGATGATTTTTTTTTTTTCTTCTCAGGTTTTTATTAGTTTGCATTAATTTAGTATATCCATAATAGGAAAAGTAGTATTGATTTTCTTGAACAAATGTGAAGCACAGATTAAGGTCAGAAATTATCAGTTCATTGGAATGACCATTTCAAAACAGCATGGTTGGGTATTTGAAATAGCTCAGTATTTTATAGCACATGTTCAGAATACTATCATATTGTGTTAGTGATGTGCTCAGAAAATCTAATAATCAGACTCCATCCTATATCAGTCGAGGAACCAGGAAATAAGAAATAGAATGGATGCTTATGACTTTTTGTTTTATCTTGTGAAGGGTCATCATCTTTAAAGGTTCTTGCATGAACCAATTATGCTATACAGTCAGCTAGAATTCAAAAACTGATGGGACCTGTTTTCCCTTTTCATTGTTCTCTGATCAATGCTTTTACAGTCCTTGTCACCTCCTGTTCCTTTCCTCCTGCTCTGGTTTCTGGTCTTCCTTTTCCTATTTAAATTCATATCCTCCTGCCTATCAATACAATCTCTCTTCCACAATGTGTAGCTTTTTCCTTATCACTCTGCATTTAGGTGAAGAATCTCTTTTCTGTGCTGACTGGTCCAGGAAACACTGAGAATCCAGAACAAATAGTTTCCTTGCTACATTTTCCAGTATTTAGCACCATGGACGATCATGATTTATAAGACTAGCTTGGAAATGGCTTTAAATTTATTTTGGATTTTTCAGGGTATATGGGAGAAGTTTATGATGACAGAAAAAGAAAGGTAGAAAGGATTACTATTTGGCATTAGTCTGAAAAACTACAGGCAACTTTTCTCATTTCTGTCAATCTGCATTCAATGTCTATTTTCCCAAATAGTTTCCCACTGCAAAGGAGGCTGGAATTTTTAGCAGATGTATATCTTACTTTTTAGGATTAAGATGTGTTTCAAGAAAAATATGGAAAATGTGGACCAGCAGAAATGCTATGAATTTTAACACATTGCTAAATGGGAGAAAGGGAGAGAGAACATCCCTAAGTTTGTTCTATGTAAGCAAGTAAGCAAGTGAAATAATTTAAAGATTTGCTTTATTCTATCAGGATTTTATATTGGCTTGAAAAGTCATGTTAGAAATTCTTTACCTTTGTCAAAGGAATTACCAACATAAATTTGCATGGATTTCACAAGACTGGTTTGTGATAACATTAGAACATGGATAGTTCTTATCTTAATTGAATGTTCAGTACAAATGAATTTGCGGAACTCCTATGTTAAGAACTAACACCAGGTTAAAAAAAACTCACATAACTTACACATTTTTACAAATCTCATTTAATCAAAACACATTATAACATCAGATAAATACAGTCAAAATGTTATAAAATTTTATCTTAAAAGGAAGTAAGGACCAGATTCAGTCCCATTTTCACAGGATGTAATTTATAATTCCTCAAGTTAGTCTTCTGAATTTGATGGGACTAGATGCCACATAAGTGCTACATTTAAAAAGAACTGAAAGAATCTTGCTGTAACTAATTCATTTCATTCTTACCAGGCCTTGCAAAATATTAAGAAAAACTGGCATCCAGTCTAGTTGATGATGGAAAAATATCTCTTTTAATTCATTCTGAATTTATGAAATGCTATGCTCTATAAATTATGTTGTATCATTAAGTTAGCGTCTGCTCCAGGATTCATGGTATTTTGAAGAGGGATGATTAAGGGTGTTATTAGTAAATCTACAAAGAACAGGACACACAGCATTTAAGCATTACCCTATCATCTGTGCAACAAATGTTCAGCATCATTATGTTTCCACAATAGCAATTTGCTATTGCTCTGTGGGGTAAGCAATCAATACAGGCAGGCAACGCTTTTTATATCAATAGAAAGAGAGCATGGCTTAGTCTGTTCCAGCCTTTGCAAAATCAATAAGCATGTCTCTTTATATGGCAGACAATTAGTCTCTGTTGCAGATGAGAGTGACAAGGTATGGGCTATAATTAACACAGGAAAGCCTTACAAAATGTTCATCCCTCTGTTTGTAAAATGTCATTCAACTTTTTACTGAGCATTAAATGTAAATATTGTTTATATCGGTCCCTAATGCACAAAGGGCTGCCTAGAATCTTAATTATTTCACAGCAAATAATAGCCTCTAAAAATGATGTTGTCAGAGTTTTTAGCAGAATACACAGTGTGCTTAATACCTACCTGTACCTGTGTATAAACAATAACTTGATTTTTAAAACAGAGAATAAATAGATTTCAAATCACACTCTGACCTCAATAAGGCAAAGTGCATATGAACAGTTCTGCAGAGAGTGGTTGCCATCAGGAACAGATCATAGAATCATAGAATCATAGAATGGTTAGAGTTGGAAGGGACCTTAAAGATCATCAAGTTCCAACCCCCCTGCCATGGGCAGGGACACCTCTCACTAGAGCAGGTTGCTCAAAGCCCCATCCAGCCTGGCCTTAAACACTTCCAGGGATGGGGCCTCCACAACTTCCCTGGGCAACCTGTTCCAGTGCCTCACCACCCTCACAGTAAAGAACTTCTTCCTAATATCTAATCTAAATCTCCTCTCTTCCAATTTAAAACCATTACCCTTTGTCCTATCACTAGACTTCCTGACAAAGAGTCCCTCTCCAGCTCTCCTGTAGGCTCCCTTCAGATACTGAAAGGCTGCTATCAGGTCTCCCCGGAGCCTTCTCTTCCCCAGGCTGAACAGCCCCAGCTCTCTCCTCATAGGAGAATAGGA